>CAUYQU010009482.1:0-12210 GCA_963574635.1 Cheracebus regulus | reverse complement strand
CTCCTATTCTCTCCTGTCTCCATTGTTAAGCACAATTATTGGCATAAAAGAGATTTTTAATACCCATTTTTAGACTGTATTCTAGCCTGGGCAATAGAACAAAAATCCCATTCTCTCTCCCTCTTTCTCTTCCTCTTTCTTTCTCTCTTTCATTCTTTTTTTTTTTCCTTTCTTTTGCTCTTTCTTTCTCCTTTTTTCTTTCTTTCAAAAAATAATAAATAAATAAATAAATATCTGTGTGGCAGTTGAAAAATGAAAGTACCTCTGATTGATCCCCTCTGACAACCAATCAAACTGGTCGTGGGCCAATGGGAAATCTCTAGAGGGTATTTAAATCTCAGAAAATTCTGTAACCAAGGCTCTTGAGTGGCTTGCTCCAGCCACTTCCATATCCCTGTGGAATATACTTTCCTTTAAAATAACTGTCTGCTTTCACTGTCTTGCTTTGTTTTGTGCATTTTGGCCAATTCTTTGTTTAAAATGCCAAGAACCTAGACAACTACCCTCAACTGGTGGCACTCCTGACATCCATCACACACTCAGCCTTCTATTGGACACCTGCTATTTGTCAGACTTTGTGCCCACACTCATTTCCTAGGAGGGTGAAGATTGTGGGGGTGGTGGAAATAGAGTACAAAGTTACTGCAGAGAAGGTACTCTTAAGCGCTTTGCTGGAGTAGGGGCAGGACAGAGTGGCTAGGCTGACACAGATGGGGCCTCCAGAGACAGGAGACAGGCTTAGCTAGCATCACAGAGGGTGGGACCCTGTTTTATATCATATAATAAATCATCAATCATGCCAGCTTGAAAAGTGGCTATTGGCCAGGAATTTGACATAAATGAATATGCAGAAATCACTTACAAAAGGAGCTCAAAGGCCCCCAGTCATCCCCAGAGTTGACAAGATTTGTGGCCGGAAGCAGTTTCATTTTTTTTTTTTTTTAACAAAAACAAGACTCCATTTCCACCTTGCCCTCGCCATCCCCAAGGAACCGAATCTGAAAAGTTCCCGATTGGCCTTTGGTGCTCTGATTTTTGAGAGGGAAGGAAAACACCTATTAAAAATATTCATTCCGGGTGGATGGTTGCTTCCAGCAGCCTCTGGTGCCAGAGTAATGAATCTAGAATCCCCATTCCTTGCCCAAATCTCAATGGCTAGTAATTAAATTTCCACTAACGGTTTGTTTTATCACCTCAGTTAGCTCGTTGACATATAATAGGAGCTGCTGAGAGGTACATCCAGTTAATGATTTTCTTTTACATATTGGTATTAGTACCTGGAGTGGGAACATCTCCTCTTCAGAATATGATTACTATTTTGAAATCTTAAGCACAGGAGGAAAATCCGTTTCTATAAATTAAACAAGAAGTTCTGAGAACTTCTATCTTCCGTTCCCATCCAGACACTAATGCATCTCATTTACTTTGTGCTGTTCCCCCGAGTTATCTGTGTCATGCAGACGATGCTTGCATGTCACGTTAACTATCTATTGAAAAAAGCTCGAAGTGTGCTTGTAACAGTGCCCTGAGCCAGGATGCAAGGTAGGGAGCAGAACATGAAAAATTCATCACTGTTACATTTCAACTTGCTTCGATATTTTAATTCGAAGAGGAAAGAACCCATGTCAGCTAAAGATGGAGCTATAATTAAACCGATATGGCGTTCACAATTGCCCCCAAACCCGTTCCAGTTGTGATTTGTTTCTTTTCCCCATCTTTAAACTACATGAAATCAATTATCTCCGCAAACCAGTGGCAAGGATTGTATGCCAACCACTTACTCTTGACGTGAATAAATTATTCAAAATTCATTATTGATGTGAATAACTCTTCAGAGGGAAAGCCCGTCCTATTATCTGGGTGTGTAGATTCAGCAAGGCACACCCCCTGGTCTCTATCTTGGATGCCCAGGGCAAGGTCTTTCTGTCACAAATGCCTGGGCAGGGGACAAGGGCAGTACAAAGCAGGCTTCACATACAGAGTGACCGCCCTTAACGTGGGTGGCTTTACACATAGTGACAAACCGGTTCCCAGCATACCCGTGAGTGACAGCTATAGGGTAAGGGGGGACAGACGTCCTGGTCTGAAAATATCTCTTGTGCATCGAGGATGCCAGCCTATCATCTGGAGCAGTGATAGGCACTGGTGTGTACAGGATCTGAAATGGAGTTGATGCGATGTCATTTTGGCTCTCCTATAACCTGATTATCTCTTGCCAAGACTTCAGGTCTGATTAGTCTACTTGGAGGGGACAGCGGACTTTATCAGCCTCACTTCCCGACACTCCCGTCAACTTTAGAAATGTGGTGAAGAAATTTAAGATGAGGTGTCACATCTTCCTATCAAATTCCTCTGTGAGCCACCCCTGAGTCAGGAGCCTTCTTTGGAAAACATTAATAATGGGGGAAACGAAGTTTCAGTTGGCTTTGCGCAATGTGTTCTGCAGTTACATCTCCCGGAGGCAGCGTCTCCCAGTTGGCCCTGGGCCGGCCCCCATGAGTTCTCTTTGTCAGCCAGGGGAGTAGGAGGTGACCACAGGCACTGCTGCTTTGCAGGTCGCCAGAAGGGAGAGGCATGCTGGAGACAGACGAGGCTGCTCTGAAGGATACCTGGTCTGATGATGGGGAAATCATCCAACAAACTGCTGACAAGTCGATCTTCCCCAGCCACTGCCTCTTTACCTAGTCTGTCAATTTCACTGTTTCTAGCTCCAGGGTCCCTGGCAAGCCCTGGACCACACAGGGTTTTCTAGGGGCCTGATCCTGCCAAGCTTCCTGGCAAAGGAAGGAGCCAGGCTCCTGTGCCAGTTCATGCTCTCAAATCCACCCCTGAGCCCCCTACCCCAGCTGCCATAACTGTCCCTCTAGCAGATCCATGACACTCTCTATCCTGAAGAAGGAAGATGAGTGACAGCAAGATTTGCCCTTAGAAAAGTTATGAAGAATGTCCAAGAAATATGACATAGAAATTTCCTAGCAAGAGTCTTCTCACACTCACCCCACCCCTACTCTAGAGGCGTTGAGTGCTTCTATGATGCCACAGCTCTTTTATCAAGGACAAGATCATATACTCATTTATAGGAGCATATTAGGAACTCAGTGTAGGGCCCTTGATCCTAGAAAACTGGTTTTAGAAAAAGAACCTATAGAGATCAGTGCTTAAGCCAGAGGAATGAGCCGCTCATGGTGGGATTTGTAGACACTGGAAGATCTGACGTTTTGGACCCTGATGAGATATTTGTCAGGGTCTCTTGGAGCATACTCTCTGAAGATTGGTGTCTTAAATGGTAAAATGGGGATTGTAACATCAGGTTTGTGTCTTAACTTCTGTCAGAGTTATAGAATATGATGACTGATTGAGGACCTGCAGATGAAATGCCACACAAATGGTAAAGCGCATAAACGAATGTCACTATTGTCTGTAAGGGGATGCTGACAGACCTTCATGAACAGACTCCAGACCTTCCACGGATGTGGTCTAGGAAGGAAAATCTGCCGGCTGATCTCACAACACTAATTCTCTTGCAGGCTCTGAGGAATGCTTCTGCCCTTTGATGGTATCTTCAGCAGAAACAATATGTTCGCCTTTACTTCCTCTATCGGGCAGAGTTGAATTCTCCTCCCTCAGCCTCCCAGGTAGCTGAGACTACAAGCACGCACCACCATGCCAGGCTAATTTTGTATATTTAGTAGAGACGGGGTTTCTCCATGTTGGCCAGGCTGGTCTCAAACTCCTGATCTCAGGTGATCCACCCACCTCCCAAAGTGCTGGAATTACAGGCATGAGCCAGCATGCCTGGCCTAGATATTCTTTGATTAGGGCTTCAATCCCATTTCTCTGCACTTCTCTGAGCTTTATGCTTCTCTGTGTGTGGGTGTGGTTTATAGGATGGCTTCCCTGATGGCCACAAGATGTCTTCAGAAACAATGAAGGCAGCATACTCTTCATTCACTCCAGGGAAAAGAAAGGGTAGCTTTTACCACTCAAGGGTTCTGAATTTCTCTCTGATTGAATCACTTCCTAACCAACCATTGAGGTCTGACCTAGGCCTGCTGTCCTCCGAACTTCTTGTGCTGCGGATGGAGTCAACTTCACCCAATCTGTTTGTCTGTTACCCACTGGGGAGGGGTGGAATTTGGATGTGAATGCAACTCAGTGCATTGCACTCGCAGGGACCACGGCTGGCTTTAATCTTGCAGGCCTGGGAACCAAGTTGCCCATTAATCGCACATTAAGCCTAACATGAACAACTACAGACCTGTGCGTGGACATCAGGGGCAGGACTGCCCTCTACTGTTCATGGATAAGGCTGGTTTTGGGAGGCAGAGTCAAAAGTAAGGTCATGGGGTTCCTAGACCTTGTCTCCTGGCCACCATCTGCCAGAAACACATACGGCATCAGGACACAGTAGCACAGGTTTTGATTTATGTGCAGAACCCCAACACTGCACTTGAGATTGCTTCCCTTTTCACCCAAGATCACCTGCAAGAAACAGCATAGAAAAGGTCTGTGGTTGGAGCAAGGTAGACTGAGATTAAATCTTCAATCTCTTAAGTGGCACAGCCACTTAAGACTTGAATCCTTGTTGATGTATCTACCCTCATAGCCTAATTATGATGTACCAAGTCTCCTAAACCTCAGTTTGCTTATCTACAAATGGGGATCATGATACCTAGCTCATAAGATTGCTGTGAGAAATAAACAAATAAGGTCGCAGATGACCTGAAACAGTGTCTGGCATATTCGGGGTTTCTTAACCATCTCTCCTCAACTCCCCAAGGGAACAAGATGGGTGCCAACCTAGTTAATATCATTATTTGGCTGCCTTTAATGCACCAGTTCCCCTCCCTTAGAAATACAGGACACCTGCTCTCATTTAGAAGAATATGGACACTGAGAAGCTGGTAAATACTGAACACCTATTATATCTGTGCCTAGTACTATTTAAGGTGCTGTAGGGATGAAAGAAGAATTAGAAATCAGTGGCACTTGTTCTGAAGGAACTCAGCTTGGCTGGCATAATAAGGTTTATGCCAATGAGGCTCCAGAGAATTCTCTCTTTTGGTCCCTGGCCTCCGTGATCTTCTGGGTCAATGTCAAGGTTAGAATTGTACTGTCCTTGTAACTCTGCAGAGGATAGTCATATGTGAAGCTGGTAACAGTGTAGCCTTTGAACACTTCCTTCACTCTGGACAGAACAGTGAAGCTGGCCGAGTGTGACCCTGTGGCTTTTGTTTGAGATCCCCTGTCCTCA
This sequence comes from Cheracebus regulus, assembly GCA_963574635.1. Classification (NCBI taxonomy): domain Eukaryota; kingdom Metazoa; phylum Chordata; class Mammalia; order Primates; family Pitheciidae; genus Cheracebus; species Cheracebus regulus. Next base: position 6,956 of record CAUYQU010009482.1, on the reverse strand, counting down.
GACCCCTGCCTCCCAGAGACTTCTCTTCCACCTCTTTTCCTCCACCCTAGTTCCCAGTGAGCTGCTACCTGGGAACATTATTTGAGCATCCAATTCTTGGACTAAAGTATCAGAAGTCACACACTTAAGGTGTTCTGTGCCTGTGATATTTTGTTGAAAGACTTGAATCCTTGTTAATATATCTACCCTCACAGCCTCTGAGTTGAGAGACACTTTTGTACCTATGACCCAGATCTAGCCAATAAGATGATAATGAGAATGGTGAGAATGTTACTAAAAATAATAGCTAACATGTATTATATATTTGCTATGCACCAGGCACTGTTCCAAGATCTTTATGTATATTGACCCTTTAATTCTCATAGCAACCTTAGAGACAGGCAGTATGATTGTGATGATTTTATAGGTACAGAGAACTTGCCCACGTTCACACAGATGGTGTGTGTAAGAACCTGGATATGAGTCTGACCTCCGAACTTCTGTTCTCTCCCCTGTCTCTACAGGATGTGGAGGGAAGTCTGCTGGGGCTTCTGGGAAAATATTTCCTTCCTGGCAAAGGGCAGCACAAGGAGGAAATCTTTTTGCCCTCTTCCCTCCCTTCCTTGCGTGTCTTGTTTTAAGGAGCAGTGGCAGCCATCTTGTAACTATGAGGCAGTAACTTGAGGACAACAACCAAGACATTCAAGGCAATGGAATAAAGGATGCCAAACCTGCTCCCTGATGACAGTACTGGGTTGTTAAACCAACTCCTGGACCACCAACCTCTGGACTTTCTTTAAATAAACAATAAACATTGTTATTAAACTACTGCTAGATCTTCTGTTACTTGAAGTCAAAAGCTTCCTAATTGCTATGAAGGTCTTCCATGCTATACCTTAAAAATTCTCCATATGGGCATCCACATGCCCTGTACCTTGCCAATAAAGCATGCCAACTGTGTTTGGTCATTAGGTTACTAATGCCAGTAGAGGTCCCTTATTTTAACAAGCTTGGCAACAATAATAGTATCTTCAGGAGTAAGAGATGGAAATATCTTGATCAGTAATATCATGTAACTTTCTTTTATAAAATCAAACCCAGATCCTGCAATGGATTAACAGAGACCATGGAGATGGTGATGGTGGGGCAGCAGCCAAGAGCCTTGCCAGAACATTCTTGCTGATGTTTTCTCTAAGCTTCTGAGTTGTTACCTAAGAGATCAAGGCCAGAGAGAGTTCTGAAGAATGCTGCACACTGGCTCTTCTTTAAAATTCAAGATTCTTATTTAAAGATTCACCCCCTTTGGTTGAAAATGGGAATATCCACCTGCTTTACACCCTCATAGAGGACAATCTTAAATTCAGCACAGTTTAACGAAATCCAGCTAAACTCACACAATTCAATGCAACACAATGTAATACACCGCAATGGACCAAACAGTAAAAACTAGAGTAGGTGGGCGTGTATGTGTGTGTGCGTGTGCGCACAAATAAACTTTTCATGGCTGCATGCTCCTTATTACCTAGGTGATTATTTTTGATGGAGTTTAGCTCTCGTCACCCAGGCTGGAGTGCAGCGGCACAATCTCGGCTACTGCCACCTCCACCTCCCAGGTTCGAGCAATTCTGCTGCGTCAGCCTCCCAGGTTGCTGGGATTACAGGTGCCTGCCACCATGCCCAGCCAATTTTCTTTTCTTTTTTTAGTAGAGATGGGGTTTCACCATGTTGGCCAGGCTGGCCTCAAACTCCTGAGCTCAGGTGATCCGCCCGCATCGGCCTCCCAAAGTGTTGGGATTACAGGGGTGAGCCACCGAGCCCGGACCCTAGGTGATTTTTATTATCAGAAGATGGCCACCTTCCCCACGTTTTCTTCCCCCAAGGTACTAGGAAGAAGTTGCAGCTAACAGAAGAAAGGCAAGTTCTCTCCCAGTGGGCCCTTCCTGGGCTGGAGTCCAGGGCCCTCTCAGCCCAGATGTCACTGTTACAAGCTGATCACTCATCTTTCTATATAGACATTTTTAAAACATTTGACTTTTTACAATATAACACATCATTCAACCCCCTTTTTTCCCATTAAGACTTTATTCTGAGAACGTCTCCTTGCTATTTTTAGGACCATTGATTTCTTTTTGATTCATTCTGCCTGCGTTATTCGTGATGTCCTCAGACAATACTTACAGTCTGACTCTTCTATCGACACCTAGCAGAGGCATCCTGCCGATCAGTCAGCAGACGCAGCAGGAGGGAGGGCGCCGGGGAAGGAACCTCAGCTCCCCTGGCTCCTCCTCTTCTTCCCCTGCAGAAATAATCATGATAACAATAAAGACACCACTGCCCTGCATTTATACGGAACATTGTACTTTTCAAAGAGCAAGCACCTTTCAATGAGCAACACATAATATCTTTCAAGGAATGAGAACAGAGCAGTATGCCAGAGGAATAATTTTTGATTGGGGTTGGGAGACTGGGTAGCAATACATGCATCCTGGGCTTTCTTTCTTACCAATTCAACATCTGTCTTGAGAAAGGGAAATCCATTCTGTTGATCACCTCATTTACTTCCAGGCCTGGTCCTTTTGATTATGCCACTACTCTGTTTTCCTTGACCCCAGTGGAGATATTCACCCACCAACCCTTAACACAGCTCAGAGCCTAAAATTTTCTTAAAACACCATACTCTTAAAGCAAGACATTTCTGTCTTTACTTTCTAGGTAACTTGGATTGTCATCAAATGCAATGTATTAAAACAAGACTTGTTTTAGGAACTTGTTTTAGGAAGAAGGTTTCTTCTGGAAGATATAGTAGAAAAGGAGCTGAATTTGCTGCCAGGCAACCTGGGTTCAAATCTTGACTCTGCCACTTATCAGCTGTGTGACATTGGTAAGTGTTTGTAATTAAAATTAAATGACACAAATATTTGTAATGAAAATTAAATGACACAAATGTCTAAAGAAGTGCTTGGCAAATTGGAAAGTAACGTATAAATGCAGCTTGAGATAGAGAGAGCTTGGGTTTTGTAGGAGGTACTTTGGGCCTGAATCCTGGGATGGCAGATTACTAACTGATATGGTTTGGCTGTGTCCCCACCCAAATCTCATCCTGAATTGTAGTTCCCATGCTCGCCACATGTCAGGGCAGGGACCCAGTGGGAGGTAATTAAATCATGGAGGTAGTTACCCCCATGCTTTTCTCATGATAGTGAGTGAGTTCTCATGAGATCCAACGGTTTTATAAGGGGCTTTTTCCCCTTTGCTTGGAACTTCTCCCTCCTGCTGCCATGTGAATAAGGATATATTTGCTTACCCTCTGCCATGATTGTAAGTTTTCTGAGGCCTCCCCAGCCATGCAGAACTGTGAGTAAATTAAACCTCTTCCCTTTATAAATTGCCCAGTCTTGGTTATGTCCTTATAGCAGCATAAGAATGAACTGATACAGTAAATTAGTACCACAGAGAGTGGGGTATTGCTATAAAGATATCCAAAAATGTAGAAGCAACTTTGGAACTGGGTAACAGGCAGAGGTTGGAATAGTTTGGAGGGCTCAGAAGAAGAGAGGAAGGTGTGGGAAAGTTTGGAACTTCCTAGAGAGTTGTTAAATGGCTTTGGCCAAAATGCTGATGGTGATATGGACAATGAAGTCCAGAGTGAAGTGGTCTCAGATGGAGATGAGGAACTTGAGAATGGTAATAAAGGTGACTCTTGCTATGCTTTAGCAAAAAGATGCACCATTTTGCCCTGCCCTAGAACTCTGTGGAACTTTGAACTTGAGAAAGATGATTTGGCATATCTGGCAGAAAAAATTTCTAAGCAGCAAAGCATTCTGCTCTTAGAAAACTGCTTAGGACAGTGACCACAATGGCTTGAGTGCTATTAAAAGCTTTCAGGTTTATGCATTCACAAAGATATAGTTTGGAATTGGAACTTATGTTTAAAAGTAAAATAGAGCATAAAAGGTGGAAAAATTTGTAGCCTAACAATGCAATAGAAAATAAAAACCCATTTTCTGAAGAGAAATTCAAGCCAGCTACAGAAATTTGCAAAAGTAATGAGGAATCATATGTTAATCACCAGACTTCATGGAAAATGTCTCCAGGGCATATCAAAAACCACAGCAGCCCCTCCCATCAGAGGCCTGGAGGTCTAGAAGGAAAAAACGGTTCTGTGGGCCAGGCCCAGGGCCTTGCTGCCTTGTGCAGTCTTGGGACTTGGTGCCCTGTATCCCACCCATGACTAAATGGGGCAACATACAGCTCAGGGTCAATGTACAGCTCAGGCCATGGCTTCATAGGGTGCAAGCCCCCAAGCCTTGGTTGCTTACACATGGTGTTAGGCCTGAGGGTGCACAGAAGTCAAGAATTGAGGTTGGGGAACCTCCGCCTAGATTTTCAGAGGACATATGGAAATGCTTGGATGTCCAGGCAGAAGTTTACTGCAGGGTAGAGCCCTCACGGAGAACCTCTGCTAGGGCCCCAATACAGAGGCACTGCCTAGTGGAGCTGTGAGAAGAGGCCCATCGTCCTCAAGACCCAAGAATGGTAGATCCACTGACAGCTTGCACTGTGTGCCTGGAAAAGCCACAGACACTCAACACCAGCCCATGAAAGCAGCTGGGACAGGGAGGGGGCTGTACCCTGCAAAGCCACAGGGGTGGAGCTGCTCAAGGCTATGGGAGCCCACCTCTTGCATCAGTGTGATCTGGATGTGAGACATGGAGTCAAAGGAGATCATTTTGTAACTTCAAGGTTTAATGGCTGCCCTATTTTGGGCTTGCATGGGCCTTGTAGACCCATTGGTTTTGGTCAATTTTTCCCAATTGGAATGGGTGTATTTACTCAATGCCTATACCTCCATTGTATCTAGGAAGTAACTAACTTGCTTTTGGTTTCACAGGCTCATGAGTAGAAGGGACTTGCCTTGTCTCAGATGAGACTTTGGACTTGGACTTTTGGGTTAATGCCAGAATGAGTTAAGACTTGGGGGACTGTTGGGAAGGCATGATTCTGTTTTGAAATGTGAGGACATGAGATTTAGGAGGGGCCAGGGGCAGAATTATATGGTTTGGCTGTGTCTCCACCCACATATCATCTCAAATTGTAGTTCCCATAATCCTCATGTGTTATGGGAGGGACCTGGTGGGAGGCAATTGAATCATGGGGGTAGTTGCCTCATGCTCTTCTCATGATAGTGAGTGACTTCTCATGAGCTCTGATGCCTCCCAAGCCATAAGGAACTGTGAGTCAGTTAAACCTCTTTCCTTTATAAATTACCCAGTCTCAAATATGAACTTATAGCAGTGTGAGAATGGACTGACACATTAACAGTTTGGCCCTTAGCAAATTACTTGGCCTTTCTGAGCCTGAGTTTCTACATTTGTGAAAATGGAGCTACAAGACTGCGGGTAAGCAATTGAGATGCTTCACACAGTGACCATGCTTAGTAAAGGATGGTTCTTCCATTACTGCTGTTACTCGTCTCTCAAACCCTGGCCAAAATTCCCTTTTCTCACTTGCAGAGGAGAAAACTGACAATGACATGTCCATAATTAATAATTAAAGATTTTTCATATCAAGTCATGTTAGGTATTACAGACCAGATAATATAGGGGCATTAGACTGTTCACAAGGCCTCTGCCCTTGGAAAATTGCTTAGGACAGTGACCACAATGAGTTCACTAATGATGATAAAACATAAAAGAGGGCCTTGATCCAGGGGATAGAAGGTCAACCACAGCTTTCACCTTTCCTCTCTTGCTCTTCACCTGCATCAACTTAGTGAGGGTTTGTTCAGCTTTGCCCTCCTTTTATCCACTCAGGATTTTGCGGGTCACATTCAAAAGTTGGTTTTAGCAGGCCAGTTAAAACTCAGTGTAAAAAATGACTTTCTGCCCTGATTTTTAATTTTTATTTCATTTTTTTTTTTTTTTTTTTTTGAGATGGAGTATCACACTTTAACCAGGCTGGAGTGCAGTGGCATGATCTCAGCTCACTGCAACCTCCACCTCCTGGGTTCAAATGATTATCCTGCCTCAGCCTCCCAAGCAGCTGAGACTACAGGCACGCGCTACCATGCCCAGCTAATTTTTGTGTTTTTAGTAGAGACGGGGTTTCACCATGTTGGCCAGGATGGTCTCGATCTCTTGACCTTGTGGTCTACCTGCCTTAGCCTCCCAACGTGCTGGGATTACAAGCGTGAGCCACTGCACCCAGCCTCCACCCTGATTTTTAAATGGCTCTGAGTCTGATACAGCACAGACTCAGAATTCTGAATGTGACTGTGTGAGGCAGGCTATACATTTCTTGAGTATATGCTAGATACTATTATGCCTAAGAAAAATTAGTTGTGGTTAAAGAAACAATCATTAGAGAGAACCAGAAACCAACAGAATGGGAAAAAAATTTTTGCAAGCTACCCATCTGACAAAGGGCTAATATCCAGAATCTACAAAGAACTAAAACAAATTTACAAGAAAAAAACAAACAATCCCTTCAAAAAGTAGGCAAAGGATATGAACAGACACTTTTCAAAAGAAGACATTTATGCAGCCAACAAACATATGAAAAAATGCTCATCATCACTGGTCGTTAGAGAAATGCAAATCAAAACCATATTGAGATAACATCTCACCCCAGTTAGAATAGTGATCATTAAAAAATCGGGAGACAACAGATGCTGGAGAGGTTGTGGAGAAATAGGAATTCTTTTGCACTGTTGGGAGTGTAAATTAATTCAATCATTGTGGGAGACAGTGTGGCACTTCCTCAAGGATCTAGAAATAGAAAATCCATTTGATCCAGAAATCTCATTACTGGGTATATACCCAAAGGATTATAAATCATTCTATTATAAAGACACATGCACATGTATGTTCATTGTGGCACTATTTACAATAGCAAAGACCTGGAACCAACCCAAATGCCCATCAATGATAGACTGGACAAAGAAAATGTGGCACATATACACAATGGAATACTACACA
>CAUYQU010009481.1:0-43064 GCA_963574635.1 Cheracebus regulus | reverse complement strand
TTTTTTTTTTTTTTTTTTTTTTTTTTTTTTTTTTTTTTTTTTGAGATGGAGTTTGCTCTTGCCCAGGCTGGAGTGTAAAGGCGTGATCTTGACTCATCACAACCTCCGTCTCCCAGATTCAAGTGATTCTCCTGCCTCAGTCTCCAGAGTATCTGAGATTACAAGCATGTGCCACCACACCTGGCTAATTTTGTATTTTTGGTAGAGACAGGGTTTCTCCATGTCAGTCAGGCTGGTCTCAAACTCCCGACCTCATGTCCCAAAGTGCTGGGATTACAGGCATGAGCCACTGTGCACAGCCACTTCACAAGTTTTCTAAAATTACTTCATGATTTTTTAAAATGTCAACAGTTAACGGTACTACATATCTATTAAGGTGAAGGCAAAAAGCAAAAATCATAATAAATACAAGAAGGGAAAAGGAGAGTAATTATACAACCCTCCCCCCAAAAACTGCAAGGAGCTTCTAGAGTTGAATATTGAATTTAGGATTTCTGATAGCCCAAGCCAAATGTAGTCCATGATTCCCTTTATCTGTTTAAATGAAGTATACCAGATAGCCAGGTGCAAAGAGCAGTTTCCTACCATCTAAGAAACTTTTACTCCATCTGGGGAGACAGCACACAAAATAAATAATAGAGTAAACTGGCATGATATTGATGACTAAGGATAGTAGACAATACATGACTGAAAAACATACTGAGCATTAAACTAGCTAGCTTTTAGATCTTACATTGAAACCTCTGCATCATGCAGACTAAGTTGGTTCTACTGGCAATTAACTACTAGAGGAAAAAATTAAGTATTTGTTAAGAAACTAGATAAAGAAAACAACTTCTCTCCTTTTGTTGCTGTTAAAAATGTAAATTGGACATTTGCTGTAGTGAGCCAATGCCGAAACCACATGGGACACTGGGGCTGATTGAGAGATGGGTAGACACTTGGGGGAGGCAAATAAACTAATTTCCATCCATTGAAACAAAATGAGATCTGAACCTTACTCCACAAACTCCACTGTGGTCCCCATCCTCCTTTAAGAGGTCCTTGATGTTTATTTTTATGAATATTCTGTATAACTCTGAGGCTCAGAGACCAAAATCATATCCCCTATCTCAGCTCTGTCTGTATATCCAATGGCACAAAATTTAATTTCTCTGAATCTTACTGTTTCAGCTTCCATCCCAGTGCCTGACTTAAAGAGGAATCCAGGAAATGTTGAACCTGAGGCTGTTGGGTAGCCTAAAAATGGTGGGATAGTGTGAAGTGTGCTGTAAGCTTCTATGCACTGAACATAGACGGCATAGTCCTCTACCTCAGGCCTGCCTTCAGGAAGAGGCACCAGCAATAGGACATGTTATGTGGGGAAGGAATGACAAAGGATGATGGATAACAGAATGACCTAGAAGGTTGTTATAAATATATAAACATAACTAAATTTTAAAAGGCTATTAGATTGGGAACAAAATTTATCCATATCTACTGAGACTAGTGAAATTTTTTGGATCACATGCAATAGCAACTAGAATTCTTATACAGGCTGGCGAGACTGTAAAATTGTCATAACCTCTTTCAAAAACTGCCAACAGTTTTTGTTTGACAATATCTATCAAAGTTGAGCATATGCCTATACCATGGTCCAGCAATTCTATTCCTAGTTATAAATGCATACATATTCCACCAAAAAGACTGTACTAGAATGTTCCTAGCAGCACTATTCATAATCACTATTCATTATCACTATTCATAATCAATAGCTGAAAGACATTTTAAAATGTTGGCCTCATGTGTCTTGCTATAACACACATGTATTGAGTGAGCATTAACTTTCGTTTTGCTTCAAAAGTTTTCTAAAATTACAATTTTTTAAAATGTCAACAGTCAATGACTATATGTCTATTTAATATTAAGCTGAAGACAAATGGCAAAAATCGTAATAAATAAAAGGAGAAAAAAAGAATAATTATACCCCCACCCCGCCACTGCTACAAAAAAACTAAATTGCAAGGGGCTTCTAGAGTTGAGCATTGAATTTAGGGTTTCTGACAGCCTAATGAATAGTAAATTATTCATTTAGGAATGGCAGCTACTTAAACACTCATCAATAGTAGAATAGTAGTAATTGTGGTATATTAATACAATGAAATACCACATGGTAATGATAATGTCCACAACACATAATAAGGATGATTCTCACAAAGGTGATGTTGAACAAAGAAGTCACACACAAAATGATACATATTATTTGGTTCCATTTACATCAAGTACAAAAGTAGGCAAAATTTATCTATGATGTCAGAAGTTGGAAGAGTAGTTTCCTTTGGGTAAATGATAACGGGACATGTAAGAAGTTTCCAGAGGGCTGGAAATTATCTCTTGAGCTGGGTGCTAGTTACACAAGTGTGTTCAGTTTGTGAAAATTAATTGAGCTGCATATTTCTGTGTACTTTTCTATATATAGTATACTTTAACAAAACATTTCAAGTTATTTGAAAAAATAAAGAAAATGCAGTAGCAGAGTTTTCAGCAAAATATAAAGACAGCATTTAAGCAATCGTAAGCTTTAAACACTAAAGGAAGATTGAGGGTTATTTTCCTTGGAAGGAGAAATCGGTAGGAAGTTCTATGGAGCATGGCGTCATAGAAACAACTAAAAATAATCTAAAATATTTCTTGCTTTAAACACATAAGTGCCAGACTTTTTGATTAAGATTAAGGCTAAACTGTTTTTGCTTTGCAGATTTTTTACTACTCAACCAGCATTTTTCAGACGGCTGGTATAAGCAAACCTGTCTATGCAACCATTGGAGTTGGTGCTGTAAACATGGTTTTCACTGGTGTCTCTGTAAGTCAATGCCCTAGATAAATACTCCACTTGTCCCTTGGTCCAGAAATTTGGGGGTGGGGGGATTTAAAAGCAATCAATGATTTATTGTTCATATGCTCTAAATATGTAAACCCAAGTGAGTCATGAGAAGAGTCCTGTTTGAATAAGCCAACCACTGCACTGAGATTAGGCATAGCTGAGGTGAATCACTGGTTCTCTGCACTGCTGGGATGCCATCTAGTCATTCATTTGTGAACTATTAATTCACGTGGGAGCACAGGGAACTTCCTCCTTGTGCAGATTCCTAGGTTCCTTCTTTTCTTGGTACAAAAACCCCTTAGGATTAGCTGACAGGTTGTCATTTCTATTGACATTGGATGGTCTACTTAGATCCCTCTTTTTACATAGTTGAAATTCTTTTTTTATCACGTGTCTTGGGGGAAACATATAAGAATAAATAAACAAGGCCCTTTCTAACAGACATTTAAGCCTTTAAATAAAGTTAAACAGACTGAGCAAATGGTATTAAGCCACTGGGCAGAGTTTCCAAGTGGTTCACAGTTGTGGCTTCTGGTGACGCACAGGAGTATGTGTGATATTATGAGGGAAGAGACATAGTAACTAGAAATGTTATTTTCTTCCAACAAAAAAAAAGAGGTCATATACTCTTCTTAAAACCAGGTAACATTATATAAGAAGTGAATCAATATCCTGACAACAGGAATATTTAACATAATAATCTAAGAAGTAAACAACAAAAAAGACAAAAACTCTCCAACTAATGTAATTCACTGTAGAATGGGAGTCATTGAGCTTATTTTTATCTTTGTTCAACAAGATAAAAATATCAAAAAGTTTATTCTTTTCCATTTTGGTCACAATACTATACTCAATATAATTTAGTCACTGTTTTTCATTCTCTGCACATGAACTCTTAACTATTACCTCAGGGTGATCAATAAATTACAGCCTGGCTACCCAGATCAAAAGGCAGGTTTGTCCAGACCACATTAAACAGTGCTGGACCTTGGAAAGAGCAGGAAAAACAGATAATAATGAAACGCCAGTGGTTCTGTGGAAATACCTTTAGAGATAAGACCTGTTCAAACCAAAAAGCCACTCTAAATCAATCAAGACCTTTCCTGAAGTTCAATCCAAGGGACTATTCAACCCTTTTGTCGCCTGGAATATTTTTTACAAATCTTTCAACATATTTTTATAATATAGAGATTGTTATTAAAACATTTTGTGTATAATAGGATTTTCTATGTAAAGCATCAAGCTGTCAAGATTAGGTAGCCTAAATTCTGAAAAAATCTAAAGAGGAAACCTCTGTAACGTTTCATTTTTTGCACCCTGCTCCCAACTCCACTGGTATGGGAGGAATTGTTTTATTTAAGACAGTGTCCTAATTATTTTGAATATACCTTTTTAGAGCTCATCATTTGATTCTGTGTAAGTTTTTGAACAGGGAAGGGACATAATCTTTAAAAATCAGTCCTAATCATTAATTAAGCCTCCAGGACTACAGATCACATTTAAAATTTTTAATTATATTAACTTTTGAAATGTAGCTTTAAAGCTCAAAAAGTATAAAAAAGATAGTCCCTCAGTCACCCAGTTTCTCTCCCCAAAACTAACCAGTGTTACGAAATAGTGTGTGTACTTTCAAATAAAAATATGCAAATAAGAATATGCACTGAATATATTAATGTTTCACCAATTTGGACGAATATCAATTTGTTTTTGGGAAGAGAGACTTTCCCAACTCCATACTAACTGTGTTCCACATCCTGTATTTTCTTCCATACTAATGGGCTAGTAGAAAACGGTTTGTAATCTTGAAAGAAAAAAAGCAGAAAGAAATATGGAGGGATCTAGGGGGCAGGATGACACTGAGAGAGAAGCAGTGGCTACCATATTCCAACTAGGCACCCAGGATTTGTGTGAGGCATTGGGGTAAAGATGAGGGTTCCAACTGGGCAGACATCTCCAGCCACTGACAACGTCTCACCCCTTGTCACACGCATCCTGAGTGCACACCAGGCCTCAGGGACAGATGCCAATTCAATATTTAAGACATCAGTTTTAGAGTTTATAGTAAGGGACCTTATTCCCAAAGAAATGCTTGTATTTTATGATACCTTGACATGAAACCAAGCCAGTTTTGAACATCATAATAAAATAGTTAAAATACAGACAGAAATATTATGAACTTGAGGAAAGTTTATTTTTTCCAACTTCTGTCTCAATAATTAAATGTGGGCTCTTTGCTTATCATCCTATTTGAAGTGATTTAAAACTCTGATACGAATGTGCCTCTGAGAAACAGGCTTTCACTGAAGGCGAAATGTTTCTAAGATATCTTCAGAGTCAGAGCTCACTATACTAAAGACATCGGATTGCTATTGATTTACTGATAGGCTGATGAGCTAGCCAATTTACTCGAAGGCACCAAGGTGAGAAATTATGACAGGGAGTTTTGTGGGAGAGGAGGAGGAGAGTGACTCACCAGCCTTGGCAGTATTCCAAGGATCAAGCAAGAGTATAAAAACTCTGTTCTTGACTAATTGTAAATCTTAACATTAATGCAAAGGTCCATAAAACTAAAGGAATCTATGACATATTTCCTCAGTTAAGATAAGAAAGCATTTTAACCCTTTGCTTTAAAGTCCTAACTTTTTAAATGAATAGTTTACTCCCAGCACAGCGTACAATTAAGCATACCAGAAAAATGCAGGCCTATTTTGCTAGAATGATCAAATTCCATGTGTTGCCTGGTGAGTGATCATAATAGGACTTTATTAAGCAGGGAGAGAGTTGGATGAGAATAGTTGACACCTGAACAGTTGTATTATTTCAGGTGTCAATAGTGCACAAACCCTTTTAATTATAACTTAGGATAATTATCAGAAAATAAGTTAATGCCATGTTTAAACATGGAACCTTCACATTTTGAATGTACAAGAAATCTATTGGGAGAGACCCCAGTGGTACAGTCTCTGAATATTGTACCCAAAGTGATAATCCTGGAGTCGTGGAAACGCTGTGGTTCCATCTGTATAATTCCAGTACATTGTGGTAAGCAGCCTAATATTACACAAATTTACCGAACAGAAGGTAGGGTCAAAGAATTGCTAATTGGAAGTGTGTGTTTGCTTTCTATCCAGGACTTCTGTGGACCTTATGTGTTTTTCCTCTTTGCCTATTCAAACCAATGTGACTAAATTAAGCAGATATTTGATCATTACCCACTGTACACTGAGACTAGCTCTGCCATCAGGGGCTAGAGTCCCTCCCCACCTCAATCTCACTCCTATAAAATGGAATGGTGAATTGCCTCCTACCTGTTGTATGAATTAAAATGACCTCTTTGGCAGTAAAAATGATTTAAGTAAACCGTCAATATGTTGTGACTCACAAAATTGAGATAATATTCTTTAAAACTGTCCTAGGTATTCCTTGTGGAGAAGGCAGGGCGACGTTCTCTCTTTCTAATTGGAATGAGCGGGATGTTTGTGTGTGCCATCTTCATGTCCGTGGGACTTGTACTGCTGGTAAGTTTGCTGCCTGCACTGAGCTTTTTCATTACCATATGATGGCACCTGGCAGCTCTGTGCTCCAGGTTAAAGTGCTTTGTATTCAAAAATATTTCAGATTGACTTATGAACTAAGAGCAACAGCATAAAATACAAAGGAGATATATAAAGAAAAGACGAACTAGTTTCTTGGATTTAAAGACTGAATATCGGCATGTAAATTCTACTTGTCATCCAGGGAGGCCGTGTGCCCATGGTTAGAGCATAGGCTCTGGATTCAGCACCAGCTGGGCTTTAATGCTGACTCTGCCATGTGGCTGCCTGGGCGACCTTGGACATGTACTGGACCTCTGCCAGCCTGGCATTCTCATCCACTATTTTGCCGGGAGCTATACATCTTGCCTACCAACCTTGGTATGAGTAGGAGCAAAGGTCACTGGATCCTTGTCCTGCCTCCTTCACAGGAAAATCCTAATCCAGAGGATTTCCTTAGAAGAAATCTAAATCTAGAGAGTTAAGCATGATTCCAACTAGAATAATTTGTCTCAGACTAGAACAACTTGTACTTGCTTGAACATAAATACGTTAGAAAAAGATGTCTGCCTGCCTCTGAACTCAGAGGCTACTTAGCTAAAGGAAGCAGCAGCCAGTGATCTCAGCCCCACTACTGTTTTTGCTTTGTTCTTTCCTCAGAATAAGTTATCTTGGATGAGTTATGTGAGCATGACAGCCATCTTCCTCTTTGTCAGCTTCTTTGAAATTGGGCCAGGCCCGATCCCCTGGTTCATGGTGGCTGAGTTTTTCAGCCAAGGACCCCGTTCTGCTGCTTTAGCACTAGCTGCATTCAGCAACTGGACCTGCAATTTCATTGTAGCTCTGTGTTTTCAGTACATTGCGGTAAGCAGCCTAATAGTCCACAAATTTACTGAACAGAAGATGGGGTCAAACAACTGCTAATTGGAAGTCTGTGTTTGCTTTCTCTCCAGGACTTCTGTGGACCTTATGTGTTTTTCCTCTTTGCTGGAGTGCTCCTGGCCTTTACCCTGTTTACATTTTTTAAAGTTCCAGAAACCAAAGGAAAGTCTTTTGAGGAAATTGCTGCAGAATTCCAAAAGAAGAATGGCTCAGCCCACAGGCCAAATGCTGCCATAGAAATGAAATTCCTAGGAGCTACAGAGACTGTGTAAAAAAACAGAAAAAAAAAAAAAAAAAAAAAAAACCTTGCTTTTTGACATGAACAGTAACAGTAAGGAAACCATCTGCTTTTAAATGATGATTCCTTGAGCATTTTATATCCACATCTTGAAGTATTGTTTTATTTTTATGTACTCTCATCAGAAATGTCATCAAATATAACCAAAAAAAAGTATTTTTTTAAGTTAGAGAATATATTTTTGATGGTAAGACTGTAATTAAGTAAACCAAAAAGGCTAGCATATTTTGTTACACTAAAAGGCAGGCGGTTCTAATATTCTTAGCTCTGTTCTTTATAACAAGGCTTTGAGTTACAGTTTGTTTTGCTTTTTAATTGAACACAGCCTGGTTTTCACAGGCACTCAAACAATCATGAGTTAGACATTTTGTATATTACCTCAAACTCCTAATAAGTTTAATCAAATCCAACATAAGAAAATTTGAAGCAGAGGATTGATCAGTTTGTTAAAAATATTTTCTGAATTATTACATCTCAAAATAAGTTGAAAAGGTAGGGTTGGAGCATTCCTGAGTGTGGGCTTCTGAAACTTCATAAATGTTCAACTTCAGACTTTATCAAAATCCCTATTTAATTTTCCTGGAAAGACTGATTGCTTTATGGTATGTTCCTAACATAGAATAATCCCCTCCGACATTTCCTTCTATGTCTTAGCTGTATACAGATTCTATCCAAACTATTCTATGGCCATTACTAACATGTATCGTACACTATCAATCTGCCTTTGCCTACATAGGCAAATTGGAAATACATAGATGATTAAACAGACTTTAGTTTACAGTCAATTTTACAATTATGGAAATACAGTTCTGATGGGTCCCAAAAGCTTAGCAGGGTGCTAACGTATCTGTAGGCTATTTTCTCCACCAAGTGCAGCACTGATCAATCTTTACGTTTGCTTTAATGTGTACTGAAGAAAAGCACTTTTTAAAAAGTACTCTTTAAGAGAGAAAAAATTAACCACTGAACATTTGCCTTGTTTTCTAAAGTTGCTCACATATATGTAATGTAGCAGTCCAAACAACAAGAAATTGTTTCTTTTCATTTTGATTCATTTTTCCTTTGGGTCAATTTGGATAAGCTATTTTCACTTGGAACTTCAGGATATGGTCAAAATGAGCTTAAATATCTCAGGACATATTTGTGTTAAACTGTGAACTCTGGACAAAAATATAGGGGCTCTGAATAGGGCAGGAACAGGACAATGGCTCCTGGGTGGCTCTTGTATGCTTCTTCAGGATGCTCATGGCCTTTGGGAAGCCCAGTGTTAACAACGGTAAAGGAGCTTAACATTTTTATAGGCGATATATGCGATTTAATAAAATCACTATTCCTGATCTCATTCACTGACAGAATAAAGTGGCAAAGATTTAAATTAAAAACCCCAAAGACCACTTTTAAGTGCTTACTTACTATTTTGACTGGCTCACAAATACCAGAAATTCAGACTCTAAAGTTTTCTGCCTCAGAGGAATTTAAGTGCCTTATATTGCTTCCCTTCTACAACTTTTTCCTTACAGAGACTCATGTGAGTTGAAAAGAAACATTAAAGGGAAATAAGAAGTTGATGAAGCTTTATAGGAGGACCAAAGAATTACCTTACTATAATAAAAAATTCTAGGTCTTCAATGGTATACATCATAATAAAAAGTAAAATTGACATTAATTAATTAGATTTTATCCAAGGGAAATTAGATGTGAGTTTAATCACCCAATTCTCCATGTACTCTCATTTTGGTGAAAGTATTTCTATATGCTAACATCTTTACAAATGTGATTTTTCTCTTAGCTTGTTTGAAATATGAGGATTAGACTTTATGGTCTGGCATTCACCTGCTACATCTAGGATTGCCCACTGTCGTGACTCCCAGGAAAAAGTCCTATTTTAGCTTCCTCCTCACTACTTTCCTCTACATGGTCAGCACCATAATGCAACTAAGATGTAATAAGGCATTGCTCCTTCCCCCTTCACTTCAAGGAGCTCACAGTCTAACTGGGATTTCAGGAAGGCCAGCGTATTAATATCCCCATCTGTGTCTTTTGCCTTCCATGAACCTCAGTTTCCAGCCCTTTTTTTGTAAAAAACCTACCTCAGAGAGTTGTGAGGATTAAACATGAAGTGCTAAGCGTAGTGCCTGGTACAAAGAGAGTACTCAATACATGCTACCTAGAACTAGTATTCATAGCAATACTGTTAGGATCAAGGACTACCATATGTGAGATAGTCCCAAATTTTTGTTTTAAATAAAAGGAGTTTCATAAGTTCAAGATAATAGTTTCTTCAAAAAAACAATCTCACAACAATGAGGAAATGGTGAGAATCAGGAGAGCATACTTACCTGGCAGGAGAGATATCATGATCACAAAGGTGGTTTTCCCAGAGCGAGGCTCATCCATTACACGCCGGATGTGCTGACCTCTGCCATTTCCCCAAATGTGGGAAACCCAACTGCATAATTTATAGTAGTGGGGGACCATGTTCACACTCTCCCCTGAAAACCACAACAACAACAAAGAATCAGGAGAGATATTAGGCTAATTCCTAAATCCAAATCTGATATTTCTAAGTAAGATTATAAGAGTTTTTATTGTATTTTTTGAGTTTGCTTTTGCATAAGTTATGTTATTTTTATGGGGTCTATATGTACTATTATTTCTTGGGATAATACTAATTATAAAACAAAATTCTGTCTATCATGTTTAAATGTAATTTAATAGAATTATAATCACAAGACAAGACCAAACCTTGTTGATAATCCTCAGTAACTGCGTAAGAGGTATATACATGTAGGCCAGCATACATGCATAAACTACTTCTTATTGCTAGCTTCACTGTTCCATGTGTAGCAAATATAGCACTTCAGCAATATCTTGTGTATACAGGGTCCTAAGCAGAGGTGATGAGTCAAGTGTAAATATATATATTTTTTGGGTTTTTTTTCATTGCAATTGTATATTAGTGACCTGGGAGAAAACATTTATTGACAACCACTCTGATCCATCTGCTGCTATTTTTACTGCTTTCTATTTGGTACATGTTAAAAAGAATGACCATGAAAAGAAACTACTTTGAGTTAAAAGTACATATATACAATAGTTTGTTATCAATAAATATATTTCTGAATGCTTGGTGTTGCTTCATTTATATAGAAAAAGACACATTTTAAAAATGATATTGGTTTGTTGTTTATACTAATTTCCTTCTCACAGTATTTTCCCATTCTCATTTTAGAAATAAAATGTGAAGTATTTTTTAAGCCCAAATTTTATTACCATCTGGCAGTTGTTTGGATTGTGAGTAGTAGAAAAACTAATCTGAAGATTAAATAAGAACAGTAGAAGAAGAATGAATGACTCCATTAGATGAAAATAATTTAATTCAGCAAATATTTAGTTGAGCTTCTTTTATGAACTAAATACTCTATTAACAAAGTTCAGTGAAACACATAAAGTTTAGAAAATATAGTCCCTACCCTCAATCACTTACATTCTCATAAAAGATCTAAGATTTGAAAACAACTAGATACAGTACTATAAAGAATGCAGTAAAAGAGTATATAAAGAACTATACATAAGTGGTTTTCAAATTTTTAAGTTAACACCTTAAATTTTTGTCAAATATTAGAAAATCTGCAAAAGATGCAATTTTTCAGAATATAGTATATATTGGCTTTTTTAAAAAATTGTGCCGTTTATTTATTCAATGGAATTTAAAAACTATAGTAATTTGTTACTATCCACCATCAAAAAACAACAAAAAAAGATATTATGTATAAGCGTTTCATATATATATATGCTGCAAAGGACATGATTTCTTTTTTTTTTTCTTTTTTGGCTGCATTGTATTCCATGGTGTGTGTGTGTGTGTGTGTGTGTGTGTGTGTGTGTGTGTGTGTGTGTGTGTGTATATCACTTTCTTCATCCAGTCAACTATTGATGGACACTTTGATTCCATGATTTTGCTGTTGTGAATGGGGCTGCGTTAAACATATGAGCTCATGTGTCTTTTACACATAATGTTTTCTTTTTTTCCTTCTGGTAGATGCCTAGTAATGGAATTGCTGGGTTGAATGGTAGTTATATTTTTAATTCTTTGAAGAATCTCCCTACTGTTTTATTAATACATAGATGTACTAATTTACATTCCCACTAACAGTGTATAAGCATTCCCTTTACTCTGTCCACATCAACATCTGTTGTTATTTGACTTCATAATAGCCATTCTCACTGATGTGAGATGGTATCTCATTGTGGTTTTAATTTGCATTTATCTAATTATTAGTGATGTTGAGAATTTTTTGTATGTATGTTGGCTACTTGTATGTCTTCTTTTAAGCACATGTTTGTTCATGTCCTTTGCCCACTTTTTTAATGGATTGTCTAGTTTTTTCCTTGTTGAGTTGTGTTCCCTGTAGACTCTAGATATCAGTCCTTTGACAGATCCATAGTCTGCAAATATTTTCTCCCTTTCTGTAGATTGTCTATTGACTCTGTTGATAATTACTTTTTGCTGTACAGAAGCTTTTTAGTTTAATTGCACCTCATTTGTCTATTTTTGTTTTTTTGTTTTTGTTGCATTTGCTTGTGAGGTCTTAGTCATAAATACATTGCCTAGGCCAATGTCCAAAAGAATTTTTCCTAGGTTTTCTTCTAGGGCTTTTATAGTTTCAAGTATTAAATTTAGGTCTTTAATCCATTTTAATTTTTATATATAGTAAGAGTTAGGGGTCCCATTTTATTCTTCTGCATATGTCTAGCCAATTTTTCCAGCATCACTTATTGAATAAGGTATGCTTTTACCATTGTTTATGTTTGTCAAAGATAAGTTAATTGTAGGCATATCCATTTATTTCTGGGTTCTCTGTTCTGTTCCATTCATCTATGTGTCTATTTTTGTACCAATACCATGCTGCTTTAGTTACTATAAGCTTGCAGTATAATTTGAAGTCAGATAATGTGATGCCTCTTACTTTGTTCTTCTTGCTTAGCATTGCTTTGGCCATCCAGGCTATTTTTTGGTTCCATATAAACTTCAGGATTGTTTTTCCTAATCTGTGAAGAATGATGTTATTAATTTGATAGGAATTGCGTTGGATATGTATATTGATTTGAGCAATTTGAGAATTTTAATGACACTGATTCTTCCAATACATGAGAAAGAGATGTTTTTCCATGTGTTTGTGTCATCTACTATTTTTTTTTCCATCGGTGTTTTGTATTTCTCCTTGTAGAGCTCTGTCACCTCCTTGGTTAAATGTATAATCCTAGTTATTATGTGTGTATGCATGGCTATACGTAAACGGGATTGAGTTCACTTGGTTTTCGGCTTCAGCATCATTGGTGTATAGAAATGCAACTGATTTTTGTGCATTAATATTATGTCCTAAAACTTTACTGGAATTGTTTATAAGGTTTAACAGTCTTTTGAAGGAATCTTTAGGGTTTTCTAGCTATAAAATTATGTCATCAGCAAACAGATATAATTTTACTTCCTCTTTTCCAATTTGGATGCCTTTTTATTTTCTCTTGCCTGACTTCTCTGGCTAGGACTTACAGTACTATGTTTAATAGAAGTGGTGAGAGTGGATATTCTTGCCTTGTTCCAGTTCTTATGAGAAATGCTTTAAACTTTTCCCCATTCAGTATGATGCTGGGTGTGGGTTTGTTACATATGGCTCTTATTGTTTTGAGGTGTGTTCTTTCAATGCCTAGAGTCTTGAAGGTTTTTAACAGGAAGAGATGTTGGATTTTGCTGAATGCTTTTCCTGCAACTATTATTATGATCATATGATTTATGTTTTTATTTCAATTTTTTTATTATTCATTCTTCACATTCAATTTGAGGTTTAACATTTTAGTTTTTAATTCTGCTTATGTGGTTAATCACATTTATTGATTTGCATATGTTGAATCATCCTTGCATTCCATGAAATAAAACCTACTTGATCACAATGAATTATTTTTTTGATGTACTCCTGGATTTGGTTTGCTAGTATTCTGTTAAGAATTTTTGCATGTATGTCTTCAGGGATATTAGTCCATAATATCCCTGATGAACATACATGCAAAAATTCTTGTATGTTCTTGCCTGATTTTGGTATCAGGGTGATACTGATTTTGTAAAATGAGTTATTTTTTGAATAGTTTCAATAAGATTGGTGCCAGCTCTTCTTTGTATGTCTGATAAAATTTGGCTGTGAATCTGTCTGGTCCTGGGCTTTTTTTGTTGGAAGATTTTTATTATTGTGTCAATCTTATTCACTGTTATTGATCTGATCTGAATTTCTGTGTCTTTCTTATTCAGTCTTGGGAGGTTGTATGTTTCCAGGAATTTATCCATTTCTTCTAGGTTTTCTAGTTTGTGCACATAGAGGTATTTATAGAAACCTTTGATGATCTTTTATATTTATTTGGTATCAATCATAGTATTACTTCTATCATTTATGAGTGTGCTTATTTGTTTTGTTTTTTTGTGGTGGTGGTTGTTGCTGTGTTTTGAGACAGGGTCTTGTTCTATTGCCCAGGCTGCAGTGCAGTGGCACGACCAGAGCTCACTGCACTCTCAGCTTTCTGGGCACAAGCAATTATCCTGCCTTACCCTCCCAACTAGTTAGGACCACAGGTATGCACCACTGCACCCAAGTAATTTTTTTAAAAAATTTTTTGTAGACACAGGATCCCACTATGTTGCCAGGCTGGTCTTAAACTTCTAGGCTCAAGCTATCCCCCCACCTCAGCCTCCCAAAGTGCTAGATTACAGGTGTGAGCCACCATGCCCAGCCTGTGTTTATCTGAATATTCTTTTATTCTTGGTGGAAGTAGCTAGTGGTCTATCAATTTTGTTTATCCCTTCAAAAAACCAACTTTTTGTTTTGTTGACCCTTTATGTCATTGTTGTTGAGGTTTGTTTTTTGACTTATTTGTCTCAATGTCATTTACTTCTGCTCTGATCTCTGTTACTTCTTTTATTCTGCTAGCTTTGGGGTTTTTTGTTTTATTTTATTTTGTTCTTATTTTTTCCAAGTGTCTTACTTTTTCTTCTTCTCTCTTGGGATTTTTTTTTTTCCCTGATTTCTTTGTGTAGGTTTTCAACTTTCTCTTGGAGCTCATTGAGCTTTCTTACAATCCAAATGTTGAACTCTCTATCTTCATTTCGAAGTTTTCATTTGGGTTAGAATCCATTGCTAAAACTAGTGTGGTTCTTTGGGGATGTCACAATATTCTGTTTCTTCATAGCGCTGAAGTTCTTGTGCAGGCTCCTTCTCATCTGTCGAAGCTGTCACTTCTTATTTTTTAATGTACTTTCATTTGGGTGGATTTTTTTTCCTCCCTCCTTGAGAGTGTACTATTACATATGTTGGGTAGGGTCCTTTGGCTTTGCTTCTATGTTTTTTCAAGAGGCCAACAGTCTGAATTTCATGCTTATAGATAGCCTTAGTGTAGTGGTTTTCTCAAATGCTGTTTGTAAGTTGCAGTATCAGTGTGATGTGTGTTTGTATGGTCAGGCACACTGTCCACTACGGAAATGGGGAGGTAGAGGTCTCAGGAGGTTTAACTCATTCCCCAGTCAGCAGGAATTATATAAAGTTCTGCAGTTCACCCTACCTGCTAGTAGGTAGCACTTGTGGGTAAAAGCTGTTTGAGTACTGTACAATAATGTCAGCAGAAATTGTGATGAGTTGTACAATTCGATCTCCCAGCCAGTAGGTAGCACTTGCATGTGAGAGACAGTTGCAGCAGTGGCAGTGAAATTTGTACTTGACCTTTGTTGATTGGGGAAAAGTTCTGGAGTGTCTCTGGCAATGCGCAGGGTGTAGGGTTCCCAGGGGTCCCATCCCAAGCTCTGCTGCTAAGGTGGCTGGAACAGGCAAAGCTAGGCTGGTCTAAGCACCAACCTGATGGGGACCTGGGGAAGCTCTCAGGCCATGGGGCCACTCCTTCAGGGAAGAGTGCAAGTGCCTCTACTGTGCCACAGAACCCACTCATGGGAAAAGGGGCAGCCCTGGGTTTTTAACTCAGCAGGGGGCTGGGATATACCCAGCAACAAGCCCAACAAGCCTTCTGTGCCCAGATTTTCAAGGTATTCCAGGTGTTCTAGACCATGAGATTTCCTGTGACAGAAGCTGTAGCTATCAGGTCATACCTTTCCCCATCCAGTCTCACAAAGGGAGGGACACCCAGCTCCCCACCACCACATGAACCGATACCATACTTTTCTCTGAGTTTTGACAGTGGGGACTCTGCTCATGCAAAAAATCAGGCCATAAATCTCATCTCCATACCTCTGGGTAGTGTGTTCAAGCCCTGGGGACCTGGGACAAGAGCAGTAGATTTGTCCTCTTGCCCCTCAAGGTCAGGCACTGGCTGTGATAGAGGATGAACTGCTCCCAGGCCACCAACAAACCACTCAGGGAGAGCAATGAAGGATATGCTATGATCCTCCAACCCTACCTGCTGCAGAAAGCCAATCAAGCAGTCTTGAAACGGACTATCAGGCATAGTGGTTCATGATTCAAATTTAACCACAGTTCTGTGGCAATGGTGATCAAGCCTATCTTGGGCATGTGAGCACACCCTTGCCCTGCTCTCTCCCAGCCAGCAAAGAGCAGGAGCTGTAGCTACTCAGAGCAAGACACGGAACTTTGGGGTGGGTAGGTGACCAGAGTCACATTTTGCTCCAGTTGCCCAGCACACTGAAGCTTTTGGGGCTTCATGCAGATTCATGCAGTGTGTCTATATGTTCTTCAGGTAGTTCCCTCTGCCAGGCCAAAGGTCTATTTGTGTCATGAGAACTCCTGTGGCTAGTATCTCAGAGGTCCACAGCAGGAACATGGGGCTCTATGGTTCCTTTACTCACTCTTTCCTTGGGTCTGGTCCACATCCAGGGGCAGGGTCCTGATGCCCAGTGATGCTGAGCAGTCAGCCCCCCTTCCTTCCTCCTTAACCATGGTGTCTTCTATCACCTCTCCATAAAATTTTCTGTTTTTTTTTTCTCTCTCAAAACATCTGTTCAAAGTGGGAAGGGTACTCAATATTTTGGTTCTTCTCCATGAGAAAAAGGCACAATCCAGCTGCATCTAGTCAGCCATCTTTTAATCTCTCCTACAAATCTTAATAAAATCTATTTTATCAAACTTTAAAAGTATTTATTTTAGGAATATATCTCAATAAGAAATGTGCAGTTATTTTTCAATTAATTTATTAATGGGTGGGTATTCCTTATTGCTAAGGTATAGCAGTATTCAGCATAAATTCTATTATTACTTTTTGCTAATATGGACGTAAGTTTTGGAAATCTTGTTTTTATTAGTAAGTAGATAGAAATGGGAGGACCAATGTCATTCAACTGCATGAATCATTTCCAAGTTATTCCTAAAAAGTTCATAAAAATTAATCATAAAAAAGAACTTTTAATAATCTTATCAGCTAATAACTAGTTGGGCTCTTCAATTTTTTTGAAGAACATATATTACAGAAGAAATTGTTATTCTGTTACAGTCGTTCCCTCACTTATTTTCTGAGAAAAAGGGCTTTACAAAGACTTAACAAAATAGTAATTGTTGAATCATTCACTTAGACGCACATTGATTAACCTGATATACTCGGAGTTGGGAGAACTGAAATATTAATTTTATGCATTTTCACATATATGAAATAAAACTCTTTTATCTTATTACATGCCCTATTCCCATTAAATTATTAGAACTTAGATTTCACTTGTTAGCTTGTTTAGTTCATGGAAAATGTCTGTCATAACCTAATAGGCAAATCCAGTCCTCATCGTCAAAACTGATTTTCCACATCAGACTTAATTTCTATCTGACTTAATTTTTCAATTCCAGTGA
This sequence comes from Cheracebus regulus, assembly GCA_963574635.1. Classification (NCBI taxonomy): domain Eukaryota; kingdom Metazoa; phylum Chordata; class Mammalia; order Primates; family Pitheciidae; genus Cheracebus; species Cheracebus regulus. The sequence continues at coordinate 25,643 of CAUYQU010009481.1, read as the reverse complement.
GCACCTTAATACTTACCTGTAACAACTATCTCCTGGCTGAATCCCCATGCTTACATAGGTAAACATTGATGAGGCATGGATACTTGCCAAAAGCCTGTCTCTTAGATTTCTTACAGGTATTTTGTTTTCTTTACCTTTACTGATCTTTCCCTCAGGAGCAATGTACTTTAATAATAATTGGGTAAGGTCTGCTAAACAAAAGAGGACATTATCCAGTTCTATAATCCCTGAATTCAAAATATCCTAACCCAGGCCAAAATATACAATTTCTTATGACACCTTAATTGAGGTAGGCAGCATAGTAAAATGATTTCCAATGACTCTTTATTTGGCCCTCTAAAGGTTTAATACTCTGAGACACCATGGTGACAGTCAGGATCCAATGAGGATTTTGACTTTCTTTTGCAAAGTGGGAGGATAATTATGAAAGGGGTATTGGAAAGAACTAGCCTAATGCCCAACTGCAGCCACATTATTGAGCATGAAAGCAAGTATTTTTGTCCATGAACAAGGGATAACATTTCCAATTTTTAAAATAGTCATAAAACTTATTCACAAACTAAATGCTATTGGAGGTGGGATTGAAGGTAGGAAAAAAACAAAACAAAACAAAGGATCAGCCCAGAGGAACCACCATAAAAACAACGAGGTTTTGAAAGAGGAAAAACAAAATGGAGGGAAGGAAATGATCAAAGATACATTATATCTTGCTAAACTGAAGAACAAGACTTGAGATTGAAAGTTAATTGTATGCCAAACACAATAAACAAACAAACCCCAAAATGTCATCATGAAATTTCAGAACAGCTGAGATTAGGAAAAAGTAACAGCACATAAACACATCTAGAAAGAAAAGGTAGGCCACATACAAAGGAACGTAACTCATCAAAACATATAATAGCTGAGCAGCAACTAGTAGAAGCTAAAAAGCTGAGGAGAAATGCCTTCTGAAGAAAACCCATTTTCAATCTAGAATTCTGTCTCTGGACATATTGATAACTGAATGCAAAGGTAGAATAAAGATATCTGTAGACATGCAAGGATTCAAAATTTTACTACTTTTGGACACTTTCTCATGAAGCTCATAGAAGGTATATCCTACTAAAACAAAGTAGGGGAAAAAGGAAGACATGAGATTCAGAAAAAACAGAGTTATGAAGTTCCAAGAAAGAAGTCATAGGTAGACAGCCAGCATCAGGGCCCAGAAAGCAACCAATTCAAATTGAAGCAAGGAAAATAAAGTTCTAGGGGAAAATAGAAGTTAAGGCTTATCTGATGTGTGTGGCTACATGAAGAATAATTTGGAGCACTTAGAAAAAAATAGTGACAAATATACAGAAAGCTAAACAAGTGAAAATATAAGGTCCTGCAAAGACAGTAGCATAAGAAAGGAAACATTATAATACCCTACTTGGCTTGGCAGTGACGATTATTTACATAATTATGCAAAACTCTGGATATTATTATAATTCTTGTTTTGAAATAAGATATAGTAGCACTATATTATGAGATATGAGAAGAAGAATGAGAAGGTATAGAAAAGAAAGCTCAATTATTGTTTATCATAATAACTTGTCAACACAAAATAACCCAAATCAATAAAGCAAGAAATATCAGTATCAGCACATATATCAGTATATGTGCTAATAATTTTTCCTCTGCCCCTCCAAATCTATTTCTGTCCTTTCCAATGGGAGAATGTGAGAATGTGTATGTAGGCTGATGGAACAAAACAAATTGAGAAATAATTTTAGGGTGAGTGAGAGGAGAACAAGCAAACCATGAGAAAGTTTGATATAAAAAAATCACAGGTAGCTATCTATATTAGGAAGGGACAGAAAGGTGATAGAGAAGTCAATAAAGATATAGAGACATTTTCAGACAGAGTGGGAAAGTTGAGGTTGCTTGCATTAGGTGGACTAGCTCTTTTCAGCAAAGAAAGTATTACATAAGCTCATACCCTGAGCAGTTATGGGCTCCTATAAACCAGCTGCACCATAAACTTGAGCCCTGATTATGGAGTTATCAGCTGAGTCATCTTGGGTGGATGAAATAATCTACAATTTCAATCATTTACTCCCACATAAAATGAAAATAAAGGTAGCATGCTCAACTTGTAGGATTTTGTGAAAGAGAAATAATAATTGTTAAATTGTAAAGACTGAGATGTGCTATGCAACATTCAAATAATTTAGTCCTCAAATGGTACATTAGTCTGCTTGGGCTGCCATAACAAAACACCCTTGGATGGATAGCTTAAACAACAGTAATTTATGTCTCACAATTCTGGATGGTGGAAAGTCCAAGATGAAAGTGCCAGCCCTAAACGACACAGAAAACTGTGAAGCCACAAAAAAGGATGAGTTAATGTCCTTTGCAAGGACACAAATGAAGCTGGAAACCATCTTTCTCAGCAAACTAACACAAGAACAGAAAACCGAACACTGCATGTTTTCACTCATAAGTGGGAAATGAACAATGAGAACACATGGACACAAGGAGGGGAACATCACACACGAGGGCCTGTCAGGGAGTTGGGGTCTAGGGGAGGGATAGCAGGGGGTGGGAGGATTGGGGAGGGATAGCATTAGGAGAAATACCTAATGTAGATGGCGGGTTGATGGGTGCAGCAAACCACCATGGCACGCCTATAACTATTTAACAAACCTGAAGATTCTGCACATGTATCTCAGAACTTAAAGTATAATAATAATTTTTTAAGTGAAATTTAAAAAAAAAAAAAAAAAAAAGAAGTGCCAGCCTATTTGGTTCCTGGTAAGGGCACTCTTTCTGGCTTTTAGGTGGTCCCCTTCTCCTGGTGTGCTTACATGGTGGAGAGGAAGAGAGCTCTGTGTCCCTTCCTTTTCTTATAAAAGCATCAGTCCTACTGATGAGCCCCATTCTTAAGACCTCATTTAACCTCTTTATGGGCCCTACTTCTACATACAGTTACATTGGAGGTTAGAGCTTTAACACATGAATTTTGGGGAGACACAAATATTCAATTCATAACAAATAGTAAAGAGCTTTTATCTCCATGAGAGAAAAAGAAAAGACATACTGAGGGAGGATGGGGGGAAAGGGCCAACCTGCTTTGGAGAAATTAGCATGTTTTAATATTAATCTATTTTGAAGGATGAAAGATGTGACCCATTTTTGTTTCCTTTTGATGTTGTTGCCATTAAATAACATTGAAATACTAAAAAAAAAAAAAAACCTACCCATTCGTTTTCAAAGGACTCTATTGAAAAAAAAAAAAAAAAAGGTATTTTGGAAAACAAACAAGACTGGGGGCAACTTGTATGGCCAGGTACTGGAATTCAGGCTTGTCAGATAAAACACAGGACACCCTGTTATATTTAAATTTTGGAATCTCAGTATGGAACCACAAAAGACCCTGAATAGCCAAAGCAATCTTGACCAAAAAGAACAAAATTGACAGCATCACACGAATAGATTTCAAAATATATTAAAAAGGTATAGTAATCAAAACAGCATGTTTCTGGCCTAAAAACAGACACACTGGCCAATGAAATAGAATACAGAACCCAGAAGTAAACCCACACATCTATAGCCAATTGATTTTCAACAGAGGTACCAAAAGCATACAATGGTGAAAGGATAGTATTGTCAATAAATAAATGTTGGGATCAGACACAGTGGCTCATGCCAGTACTCCCAGCCCTTTGGGAAGCCAAGGTGAGAGGATTACTTGAGCCCAGGAGTTCGAGACCAGCCTAGACAACATAATGAGATCTTGTCTCCACAAAAAATAAAAAATAATTAGCCAGGCATGATGGCACACAGATGTAGTCCTAACTACTTGGGAGGTTGAGACAGAAAGATCACTTCAGCCCAGCAGTTTGAGGCTACAGAGAGCTATGAACATGCCATGGACTCCAGCCTGGGTGACAGAATGAGACCTTGTCTCTAAAATAAACTGGAAAGAGAGGGAGAGAAAGAAAGAGAGAGAGAGAGAGAGAGAGAGAGAGAGAGAGAGAGAGAGAGAGAGAGAGAGAAAGAAAGAAAAAGAAAGGAAAGAAAGAAAAGAAAAAGAAAGAGAAAGAAAGAAAGAAAGAAAGAAAGAAAGAAAGAAAGAAAGAAAGAAAGAAAGAAAGAAAGAAAAAGAAAAGCAGACTGGATATCCACATGCAGAAGAATGAAACTGGACCTTTATTCCATCCCCTATACAAGAATCAACTCAAAATAAATTTAAGACATAAACACTAGACCTGAAACTATAAAACTACTAGAAAAAAACACAGCGAAAAAGCTCCAAGACATTGGTCTAAACAATGATTTCTTGGATATAACCCCAAAAGCGCAGACAACAAAAGCAAAAATAGATCATGGAATTTAATCAAACTAAATAGCTTCTGCACAGCTAAGAAAACAATTAACAGAGTAAAGAGACAACCTACAGCTTGGGAGAAAATATATGAAAAATCACACACTGGATAAGAGGCCGATAAACAAAATATACAGGGAACTCAATCTACTCCATAACAATAAAACAAATAATCCAATTTTAAAAGGGACAAAATACCTGAATAGAACTTTCTCAAAAGAAAACATACAAACAGCCAAAAGATATATGAAAAATGCTCTGTATCTCTAACCATCAAAGAATTGCAAATTAAAATAACAATAAGATATCACCCCACACCTGTTAGACTGGCTATTATCAAAAAGAGGACAGAATAAGAAGAGTTAGTGAGAATGTGGAGAGAAAGAAATGCTTTTATACTGTTCATGAGAATGTAAATTAATATAATCATTTTGGAAAACAACATAGAGGTTCCTTTAAAAACTAAAACTAGAATTACCACATGATCCATCAATCCCACTCCTGTGTATATACCCAAGGGAATTGAAATCAGTATGTCAAAGAGATGTTTATAGTTCCGTGTTCATCACAGCATTATTCACAATAGCCAAGGCTTGAAAACAACCACCATGCCCATCAACAGATGAATGAATGTGTAAAATACAGTGTACATACAAAATGGGATACTATTCCGTTTTTAGAAAGCATGAAATTCTGTAATTTGTGACAAAATGGATGAACCTAGAAGATATTATGCTAAATGAATGAGCCGGGCGCAGAAAGACAAAATTCTGCATCATCTCACTTATATGTGGAACCTAAAACAGTCAGACTCACAGAAGCAGAGAGTAGAATAGTGGTCACCAGAGCCTGTGGGTGGGTGCAGGTGGATCATTGATCAAAGAGTATTAAGTTTCAGTTACACAGGAGGAGTTGGTTTTGGTGACCTATTGCACATAATAACTATAGTTAGTAATACTCTATTTAATGTATTATAATATTTCAAAATAGCTAAAACAGTGACTTTTGAATGTACTAATCACAGAGAAATGATAGGTATTTGAGGTGATGAACATGTTAATTAGCCTGATTTGATTATTCTATAATTTATACATGTATCAAAGCATCATACTGTACTTTATAAATATATACAATTATTATTTAATTAAATATAAAATTAAATTTATAAAATAAAAATAAGATTTCAGAATTTTTTTTTTCCTTTTGAGACGGGGTCTCACTCTGTCACCCAGGCTAGAGTGCAGTGGTGCAATCTCAGCTCACTGCAATCTCTACCTCCTGGGCTCAAGCGATCCGCATACCTCAGCCTCCCACAGATGCATGCCACTACCACGCCTGACTAATTTTTTGTATTTTTGGTAGACATGGGTTTCATCATGTTGCCCGGGCATCATGTTGCTCAGGTCTTGAACTTCTGAGCTCAAGTCATCCTCCCCACTTGGCCTATCAAAGTGTTGAGATTACAGGTGTGAGCCACTGTGCCTGGCCAAATTTCAGAATTGTATGCAATAGCTAGAACATATGCTAAAAAAATTTGGTGTTTATATGAAATTTAAATGTAATTGGATGTTGTGTTTTTTCATCTGCTAAATCTGGTAACATTAAAAAGTTTTCATTATAAAACTATGGCATGACAAAATATAAATACACAGGCACAATATTAAAAACTCAGAAACAGGCACAGTTATTTAAAAGTAATTAATACTTAATCAAGTGTGGTAGTACAAGCCTGTAGTCCCAGCAAGGGACTCAGAAGGCTGAGGTGGAAGGATCCATTGAGCCCAAAAGTTCAAGTCCACCCTGTGCAACATAATAAGACTCTGGCTCTAAAATAAATAATAAAAGTAATTAATACTTGATAACATAGGTATTTCGAACAAGGAAAAATATATATAAGTTAATGTTGCTGAATATGTATTTACTAGTTAGTAAAATAAATTTAAATGCCTATCTTACACTAACCAAAACAATTTGTGGCACATGGAGAAAAATGCCTAATTTATTTTTTTATAACAAAGTGAAAAAAAAATTTACCATATATGACAAAAGGAAGACATTCTTTTTTTTTTTTTTTTGAGATGGAGTCTTGGTGTATAGGAATGCTTGCGATTTTAAAAGTATTTTATCCAAATGTTGCTATTTGTTTTGTTTTTCCTTCATTCCTGAAGTTTCCAGTTTTTGGGGTTTTGTTTGTTTGTTTGCTTGCTTTAATATCATTTCATTTAAGCCTTTAGAACATGTCTGCAGGCAACAAAAATCTCCTGGTTTCTCTTCATCTGAAAATGTCTTTTCTTACTCTTCATTACAGAAATATATTTTTGCTACGTACACTAAGTTATGCTTCTGTCAGTGTATGAGGGTCCTGTTTTCTTAGCACTTTTGCCCACTTCAGTAATACAGGTTGAGTGTTCCTCATCCAAAATGCTTGAGACCAGAAGTGTTTCAGATTTCATATTTTCTACCATTGACCTACTTCACAGAATTGGAAAAGACCACCTTAAACTTCATATGGAACCAAAAGAGAGCTCACATAGTCAAGATAATCCTAAGGAAAAAAAAAAAGTTGGAGGCATCATGCTATCTGACTTCCAACTATACTACAAGGCAATACTAATCAAAACAGCATTCTACTGGTACCAAGACAGAGATATAGACCAATGGAACAGAACAGAGGCCTCAGCAAGAATGCCACACAACTACAACCATCTGATCTTTGACAAACCTGACAAAAACAAGCAATGGGGAAAGGATTCCCTATTTAATAAATGGTGTTTGGAAAACTGGCTAGCCATATGCAGAAAGCTGAAGCTGGATCTCTTCCTTTTACCTTATACAAAAATTAACTCTAGACGGATTAAAGATTTAAACATGAGGCCTAATACCATAAAAACTCCAGAATAAAACCTAGGCAATACCATTCAGGACATAGACATGGGCAAGGACTTCATGACTAAACACCAAAAGCAATGGCAACAAAAGCCAAAATAGACAAATGGGACCTAATCAAACTTAAGAGCTTCTGCACAGCAAAAGAAACTATCAGCAGAGTGAACCAGCAAACAACAGAATGGAAAAAAAATTTTGCAATCTACCCATCTGACAAGGGGTAATATGGAGAACTTAAACACATTTACAACAACAACAAAACAAAAAAAAAAACCATAAAAAAGTGGGTCAAGGATATGAACAGACACTTTGCAAAAGAAGACATTTGTGCAGCCAACAAATATATGAAAAAAAAAGCTACTCATCACTGGTCATTAGAGAAATGCAAATCAAAACCACATTGAGATACCATCTCACGCCAGTTAGAATGGCAATCATTAAAAAATCAGGAGACAACAGATGCTGGAGAGAATGTGGAGAAATAGGAACACTTTTACACTGTTGGTGGGAGTGTAAATTAATTCAACCATTGTGGAAGACAGTGTGGCAATTCCTCAAGGATCTAGAAATAGAAATACCATTTGACCCAGCAATCCCACTACTGTTATATATCCAAATGATTATAAATCATTCTATTATAAAGACACATGCACATGTATGTTTATTGCAGCACTGTTCACAATAGCAAAGTCTTGGAACCAACCCAAATGCTCACTGGATAAGGAAAATGTGGCACATATTCACCATGGAATTCTATGCTGCCATAAAAAAGGATGGGTTCATGTCCTCTGCAGGGACATGGTTGAAACTGGAAACCATCATTCTCAGCAAATTGACACAAGAACAGAAAACCAGATACCGCATGTTCTCACTCATAAGTGGGTGTTGAACAATGAGAACACACGGACACAGGGAAGGGAATATCACACACTGGTGACTGGGGGGGAGGGGGTAAGGGGAGGAATAGCAGGAGGTGGGTGGATTGGGGAGGGATAGCATTAGGAGAAATATCTAATGTAGATGATGGGGCAATGGATGCAGCAAACCACCACCATGGCACGTGTATACCTATGTAACAAACCCGCATGATCTGCACACGTACCCCAGAACTTAAAGTATAATAATTTTAAAAAATAAAAACTATTTTCATCTTAAATTCTTTAAAACACATATATATTCATATATATTTTGCTGTTGAAAGCCAAAATTATAGTATTATCTAGTAAGATTTTCAGTGCATATAGATATAATACATACAACCACTATGACATAGGGCAGAGGGATAAAGTGACCTATATGGTTTTAAGGCTTCTACATTTCACTTAAGTGGGTAATACATTAATTTTAAGTAGACTGTTAATGGTTAGGTATATATGTTGTAATCTTTACAGCCACCACTATAAAAACAATACAAAGAGATAGGACAAAAAAATCAATACATAAAAAATGGAATACTAAAAAAAAATCTATAAAATGGTAGACATAAATCCAACTATAGCAATAATGGTAAGCATAAATGGTCTAAACAAAGGACAGAGATTGTGCCACTGGGCATTAAAATAAGACTCAACTGTATTCTGTCTGCAAGATATCCACTGTAAATATAAATATATGGGGGATTAAAAATAAAAGAATGAAAAAAAAGAGGGAAGCTGGAGTGGCTATATTAAAACCAGATAAAGTAGACTTTAGGACCACAAATACAATGGTAGACAAAGAGATATCTTATATAATAAAAGGTCAATTCACCAAGAAGATGTAACAATTCTAAATATGTATGCACCTAACAAGTGTTTCAAAATATATAAAGAAAAACTGATAGCAATGAAAGGGGAAAAATAGACAAATCTACACTGTAGTTGAAGACTTGGACACAAGTAGACAAAAAAAATCAGTAAGGATGTACAAGACCTGACCAAGAAACAAATTAAACTAATCAACATTTTAAAATACACTCTCTTCTTTAGCAGCAGAATACACATTCTTTTCAAGTGAAGCATTCACCAAAATAGATCATAGAATATATCTGAACAAATGTAAAAGAACTGAAATCATACAAAGTATATTTTCTAATCATTAAAAATTAATTTAGAAATCAATAAGAGAAGGATACCTGACAATACCAAGGGTTATTAAGCATAGAAAGTACCTGGAATTCTCATTCACTGCTGGTGGAAGTGCATAATGGTAGAGCCATTTTGGAAAACAGTTTGGCAGTGTCATAAAGTAAAATATACACTTAACATAAGACCTGGCAATCTCACACCTAGATATTTACCAAAGAGAAAAGAAAATTTCTGTTCTCATAAAAACTGGTATGGAAATATTTATAGTGGCCTTTTTCATAAACATCAAAAACAGAAATGCCCACATATCATTCAACTGATGAATGGATAAATCATAGACTACTTCTCAGTAATAAAAAAGAATAAGCAACTGATAGATGTAGCAACATGGATGAATCTCAGATGTGTTAGGCTAAGTGAAGGAGACCAGACTCAAAAGGCTACATAATCTGATTCCATTGATAAGACATCTAGAAGGGGTAAAAGTATAGACTAGATAATAGGAGTGCATGCACAGAGTTGGGACTGACATATAAAGCAGCAGCAGTTTGGGAGAGCGATGAACTGTTCCTTATCTTGATTGTGGTAGTGGTTTACTGAACCATATATTTGTCCAAACTCATAAAACCAAAAAGTGTGAATTTTAATGTATGTAAATTTTTAAAATTAAATTTAATCATTTAAAAACATTTGGATAAAATGAAAAGCAATGAACTTCTTCTCTTCTCAGGTCACTTGAGGATAGGTTTTTTTTCCCCATGTTTTCTGCCTGTGGTCAGTCATCAAAACATGAATCAAAACCAAATCAATTAAGTCTTGTTTGTTCTGTTAAGTCTGGGTGATTTGTGGCAGAAGAAGAATATGCCAATCATCAAAATCCAGAGATAATCCTAAAGCACAATTTGAGCTTCTCTTCACAGCCCCTGCACTGACACTCAAGACCTCTTTCCAGAACTGCCAAGGAGGCTTGATTGAGTTTCAGCATCATTTCCAGGCCTCCTCAGGTGGAGCCATTAATAATCAGTGAAATGACCCCAAAAAAGAAAGCACTGAAAGGAACACGAGTTTCAAAAATTTGCCAACTGCACTGCAAATTTCTGAATGACTGAGAACTGAATATAAAGCCTATGGTACCATCTTCCCTGCCTCACATCCTAACACAGCTCCAAAGCAAAAATCAAACCAGGAACAATGATCTTAGGATATTGTGTAACCCTGAAGAGGTCAGAGTGAGGATGGCTGGGTCTAGAACTCTATGTTCATTGTCACCCATCAATCTACACAGTCAAGAACATTTGTACTCAGAACCTCTGAAAACCAGTTCCACTTTAGACTTGTTCCCAAGCAACAACGATGATTATTTTTATCTCTTAACGTTATAGTTTAACTAATTCACTAATGATTAAGACAATTTTAAAGACCGAGTAGGCCCCACTAGCTACATGGCTATTGCACTTTAGTTAACGTGCAAAGGATGTCCACTGCCTGCAGTTAGCTAATAATGCATTATAATTAATAGTACTTGGGAAAAGTGTCCTGTCAGCAGGAGCCCTGAGGCTGTTTTCCTAATGCACCAAGATGTTCTCCATCAGGCTTCTTCTGTTTTGTCAGATAAGCAACTGGTGCTGTCCCTACCCTCATTCTTTTAATTCTAAGAGTAATTTGGGTTCTAATTCCAGAAACTTACAGCACTTTCTTCATTAGAATTTTCTTGAACTGACATGTGGGGTACTGTGATAATAAAAGTGAATATCCCCCTTCTTATTTACTCACCTCCAATTCTGCCTTGCAAAAGTGCATCTAACTCAGCAGGAGAGCATCAGCAAGCAAAAACCCAGAGGCAGTCAGGGTAATGATTCATCCACCCCATACAGATTTCTCCATTTGCTTGCACTGCCTTGCACTCTTCTCACGAATAGTTCTTTTTATATAATTGTTATTTTCCTATGTTGATAAGATCTTCTTTGTCCTGTTATTATTTGTCTCTCTCTGTTACCCAGGCTGGAGTGCAGTGGCGCGATCTCAGCTCACCGCAACCTCCGCCTCCCGGGTTCAAGCAATTCTCCTGCCTCAGCCTCCCAAGTAGCTGGGACTACAGGCGCACGCTGCCACACCTTCCTAATTTTTTTGTATTTTGGTAGAGACAGGGTTTCACCGTGTTTCTCAGGCTGGTCGCAAACTTCTGAGCTCAGGCAATCTGCCCGCTTCAGCCTCCCAAAGTGCTGGGATTACAGGTGTGAGCCACTGCACTCAGCCCTGTCCTGTTATTCTTAATAGGTCCTAAAAAGCCTATTTTGTAGGTAGGAAAAACAATCTTGGATGTCTTTCACAATTAACTATTACATCACCTGCCATCACTTGCCTAGAATAAGAAGCAGGTGTAGGTTTCTGAGAACAGAGCACTTCAGCAAAAGCCGAGCAAATGAAGAGCAAGTAGTAGCCTAACAACATGGCCAAAGACCTACCCTCTTCCCCTGCCTTAGTATTACTGTCAAATAAAGATGTATGTAGAAATATGTTTTGAAATTCAATGCCCATCCTCAAATTCACTTTCCAGTCTCTGTCACCATCCCTTGCCCACCTCACATTCCAGGGGAAGTAGTACAAGAAGGAACAACAAGGTGGATGTCCTTCATTTGCACTTCCCAAAGGCAGAACGCATCTCAGTGCTGTACACACAGAACTACGAAAAGGGAAAAGCTCAAGATAAGCTACATGCACAGTGAGACGGCAATCACTGTCCTATTGGTTCTACGATTGTTATAAAATTTCATTTTATATTAACTTAGCAATTAGAGACCCAAAACCAAACCAAACCAAACCTTCCGGTAACTCTGGCGCTGAATCATCTGGTGGACAGTCTAAGTGTGCAGTTGAGTTGTGGGGCAGAGTGTTCTATGAATGTGGATCAGGTCAGTTTGGCTGATGAGGCTGTTCAGATATCCACAGATTTTCCTCCCCTCTGGTCCCAACAATCACTGAGAGAAGTGTTGACATCTCCAACTGTGGATCTGTTGAGTTGTATGACCTGTGCCACTGTTATACACACTCCTCCTCAACATTTTTACAATTCTAAACTCTGCTATTATTATCACCATATTTTAATGAGGAAACTGAGGCACAGAGCGGTCAAGTGACTTAGGCAAGGCCACTGAACTAGTAAATGGTAAAGCAGGATTCTAACTAGCTCAATTTGAATCCTGCTTTCTCATTTACTAGTTGTAGAAGCCCAAGTCCATGCTCTTCCCTTCCATACTACCCTCTATCATGCCTCATCTATGAATTTCAAGAGCAGCTAAGATGAAGTCATGTCTTTATTTGCTCTTTACAAGGCGATTGTGGCACAAGCCAACTTTGAGAGGAGCTCAAACACCATCCTTCTCTCTACTCTGTCCCATCTCCACCCCCACTCCACAGAATCTCATCCACCCCTCACGGAGCACTGATAGAGAACCCGCTCAGGGTGTTTTGTTAGGAGATGCAGTTTCCATCAGAGAAGGTAAAAGCCCTCGCTTCAGCAAGAATGGCTCTTGGGGTTATCTCTTGCTTTCCAGCTTTTCTTGGTTCTCAGCTCCCTGAGCTTTGTTCTCTTCCAGGTTGCTATTGAGGATAGATCTCAGCTTTGCCTTAGGAAGCTCTCCCTAACCCTAAAGAGGGCTGCAAGTGTGGAGAAAAGCAACTGCTCTGGGATTTAGCAACTCACTTGTCTTTGCTTCTTTTTGTCACCAGTGTGGTAAGACCTCAGTGGTCCAGTATGGACTGTGAGCAGTGAGGGAGGGGCAATGAAAATCTGATTTTGGATTTGGCCTCATGCTAGGAAGGCAAAAGGACTCCTGGTTCTCACACAGCTCAGCCTAGTTCAGCAAGGCCAGGATGCCTCACAGGATTTGTGCTCAAATTTATTCAGGGATGAGCAATGCATACTCGCCTAGAATTTGGCTTCTACATATGACTCTCTCAGGGCACCTGTAATGGTGGGCTACTGGCCACCTCAAACTATACTACTCTCCATAGGAATGGAAAAAAAAAAACACTTTTAAATCTGAGAAATGTAAATCCTTGTTCCAAATATGGCAGAAGAACTATTCTGCTATAGGTCTCAGAGATTTTTCTTTTTTCCAGACCTGAGGGCCCTCCCTTCCTGTTTAGATTAGGGCAAACTTTGGATCCAATGCAGCGTAAGCTAAAAGTCTCAGTGAAGGCCACTGCATTGGATATCTTCAAAGGTAAAGACTACCCACCACTTTCTCTATTTTATTGAGGATGAACTGAAAGTCTAAACTCCAAGCAAAGCTGATATTCAGGCACTTCAGAAGACCAGTGCCCAAAGGCAATCAGACATGCCCAGCAAAGTGATGTATTCTTGCCACATTTACTGTGATTTAGGGTCTGACCTCAGCCTTGTGGGCTCAAAAGTCCCAGAACTCAGCGCTTCCAATTGCTGTTCTCCTTGTGGGGATGGGACCGGCCGAGCCCGACTAAAAGGGCAACCAGTCCCGTACACGCCGCACCGAGAAGCGCCGCGACGGCCAAAAGAATTGCGCTGGCGACCCGTGTGGCTCCTTCTCTGGGAATCTCCCAGTCTGTGGGCATCAAAAATTCTTCTGCAATTGCGGCATCCACTCCCTCTCTGCACTTTCACTGGGAGCTACAATCCTGAGCTGCTGCTACGCGGCCATCTTGGATCTCTCCCCGCCCGGTGATGAAGTTTTTCTGTTTCTTAGTTTTCCTTTGGCGGATGCCACTTCTCCACAGAGCCGGACCTTCCCGGGTTCGCTGTGCTTGCTGTGAGACTGTCAGTCTGCAGCGCTTCCAATTGCTGTTTTCCTTGTGGGGATGGGACCAGCCGAGCCCATCCGTCCTGTACACTCCGCACCGGGAAGCGCCACGCTGGAGCGCCAGCAAAACAGCCGCGCCGGCCAAACGAGTCGCGCTGGCGACCCGTGTGGCTCCTCTGCCAGGAATCTCCCGGTCTGTGGGCAACAAAAATTCATCGGAAAGTTCGGCGTCCACTCATTCTCTGCGCTTTCACTGGGAGCTACATTCCTGAGCTGTTGCTAATCGGTCATCTTGGATCTCTCTCTGGCCTCAGAATTTCTAATCATGAATTGGGTAGAGTAGAATTGTGAAAATCAATCTGTAGTCTACAAAGCTTTGTCCAAATAAGGTGAATGGCAACTTGAATGTCTATATTAGTCTGCCCTAGCTAGTAACTAAAACAAAACAAAACAAAAAACCTGTGGCTTCACCACTAAATCAGTACTGTGTTTTGAGATGTTGAGGAAATCAGAATGTTTCTACCCCATCATTTTTCTGCATTTTTTCAAAGACTACAACTCCTTCAAGTACAGCAAGTAGCTGGCACTAGCAGAAATGATTATTTCTTGAGCAATAGCAATATTATTCTAATATTTTAAGCACTATGGGGCAGGCAGAGCAAGGAGAATAAAGGTTCTAGTGGCAGACCATGCTGGAGATTTCAGTTTTTAGCATCTCACTCTCAGAACGTCATAGAACCAAGTAGGAGTAGAATATCCCACTTCAGTACACCAGCACCCTGTCCACAGGAGCTTCCTAGACACTTGAGATGGTACTACCCACAAAGATCCACCTTTAGCTGTCCATATCAGAAAGACAAAGATACTTATGCCTCTTTTCTATGGAAGTGGCCTAATCCAGATCATTTTCTCCTTTATGACTAAGGAGAAAAAAAAAAAAAGAGTTTGGGCAGCCCAAAAGCTTCTTAAGCCTATAGCAACTTCAGCAAAGTCTTAGGATAAAAAATCAATGTGCAAAAATCACAAGCATTTCTATACACAAATAATAGGCAAGTAGAGAATCAAATCATGCATCAACTCATTCACAATTGCTACAAAGAGAATAAAATACCTAAGAATACAGCTAACAAGGGAAATGAAAGATCTATTCAAGGAGAACTATAAACTACTGCTCAAGGAAATCAGAGAGAACACAAAGAAATTGAAAAACATGCAGTGTTCATGGATAGGAAGAATTAATATCGTAAAAGTGGCCATACTGCCTAATGTAACTTACCGATTCAGTATTATTCCCATTTAACTACCATTGACATTCTTCACAGAATTAGGAAATACTACTTTAAAGTTCATATGGAACCAAAAAAGAGCCTGTATAACAAAACATGTCTAAACAAAAAGAACAAAGTTGGAGGCATCATACTACCCACACAAACTATAATACAAGGTTACAATTACCTAAACAGCATGGTACTTGTACTAAAATAGACATATAGACCAATGGAACGGAATAGAGATCTCAGAAGTAAGACTGCACATCTACAACCATCTGATCTTTGACAAATCTGACAAAAACAATGCAGAAAGGATTCCCTATTTAATAAATGGTGCTGAGAAAACTGGCTGCCATGTGCAGAAAACTGAAACAGGACCCATTCCTTATACCTTATACAAAAATTAACTCAAAATGGATTAAAGACTTAAATTTAAAACCCCAAACTATAAAAACCCTAGAAGAAAATCTAGGCAATACCATTCAGGACATAGAAACAGGCAAAGATTTCATGATGAAAACGTCAAAAACAATTGCAACAAAAGCTAAAATTGACAAATAGGATCTAATTAAACTAAAGAGCTTCTGCACAGCAAAAAAAAAAAACTGTCAGAGTAAACAGAAAACCTACAGAATGGGAGAACATTTTTACAATCTAACCATCTGACAAAGGTATAATATCTAGAATCTACAACAAACTTAAACAAATTTACAAAACAAACAACCCAATTAAAAAGTGGGCAAAGGACATGAATAGACACTTCTCAAAAGAAAACATTTATGCAGCCAACACACATATGAAAAAAACTTCAACATTATTAGAGAAATGCAAAAAGCTCAACATCACTAGAGAAATGCAAGTCAAAACCACATTGAGATGCTATCTCACACCGGTCAGAATGATGATTCTCAAAAAGTCAAAAAACAACATGTGCTGGCGAAGCTATGGAGAAATAGGAATGCTTTTACATTATTGGTGGAAAGGTAAATTTGTTCAACTATTGTGGAAGGCAGTGTGGCAATTCCTCAAAGACCTAGAACCAGAAATACTATCTGACTCAGCAATCCCATTATTAGATATCTACCCAAAGGAATATAAATCATTCTATTATAAAGATACATGCATGTGTATGTTCATGGCAGCACACAATAGCAAAAATATGGAATTAACACAAATGTCTATCAGTGATAGACTGGATAAAGAAGATGTGGTATATATACACCATGGAACACCATGCAACCATAAAAAGGAACAAGATTATGTACTTTGCAGGAACATGAATGGAGCTAGAAGCCATTATCCTCAGCAAAATAATACAGGAAGAGGAAACCAAACGCTACATGTTCTCACTTATAAGCAGGAGCTGAACAATGAAAACACATGAAGGGGAACAACACACACTGGGGCCTGTTGGGGAGTTGGGGGGAGGGAGAGCATCAGGATAAATAGCTAATGCATGAGGGGCTTAATATATAGGTGATGGATTGATAGGTGCAGCAAACCACTCTGGCACATGTATACCTATGTAACAAACCTGCATGTCCTGCACATGTATCCTGGAACTTAAAATGAAATGAAAATTTTTTTTTAAAAGAGCTTGGGGCCTTGCAAACAATATGACACTAAGAAAATAGGGAAGTACAATTATACACTCAGAAACAGAGCCAATCTCTGAAAATTATCAGCTGAAAGAATCAGAATTAAGTTCTAGGAAACTGGGTGCTTTCAGCGAGCCTCCAGACAGCCTGGCTTCTTCAAAGAGCCACAAAAAGTGAATAGGTTGACATGAACTCAAGATAAGATTAAAAGATTAAATTCAATTAAATCTCAAGCTGAGATTTTAAAATCATAATAACTCACTAATAAAAGGAGGCAAATGTTGTGCACAGGAAGGGCCAAAGAAGAGAGACTGCAAGGCTAATAGCAGAGAAAAAGAGCACATGAAAAGCAGATGTCACCATGACAAATCAAAGACATCTGGTGGAGGGCAAATTTCAGAAGCTTTTAAAAGAGAAGGAAAAAACAAAGATGCAAGTGATGAGCAAGGTGAGGATCTTGAAGGAGAGTTTGGAAAATCAGCTAATTAATTTAGTGTCTTTCTTAGGAGAATACCAAGAAAATTAGAAACAACGCAGTAACTAAAATCATGAATAAAGAAAATGTTTTTGAGCTGAAAAAGCCTTAAGTGTTCAAGCAAAAAGACTCACTCCCCATGATCCAAAAAAAAAAAAGGTGAATATAAAAATTATGCATAAAACATTCTGAAACTATTTTATAACTACAAAACAAAAAGACATCTTGTAAGCATTCACTCAGAAAAACATCTGGTCACTAAGAAAAAATGAAGTCAAGATGATCTTATACTTGTATACAGCATTAAGTTTCAAACACACAAAATGTTTACAGAGTTTTGAGGAAAAAATGTGGAACCTAAGAATTTTCAATTCCAGCAAAGGGAAAAATATTTTTAAATACTTAAGATCTTACATGAGGTCTTATAATAATAACTTTCTTAGGAAAAAATAACCTAAAGATGTCTTTAAGAAAAGAAAGAAAGAAAGAGGCCAGGCACCGTGGCTCATGTCTGTAATCCCAACATTTTGGGAGACCGAGGCAGGCAGATCACTTGAGGCCAGGAGTTCAAGACCAGTCTGGCTAACATGGTGAAATCCCATCTACTAAAAATACAAAAATTAGCTGGGCGTGGTGGTGCACATCTGTAATCCCAGTTACTCCAAAGGCTGAAGCCTGAGAATTGCTTGAATTGGGATAAGTACTTAATATATACTTAAATATTTTGAAAGCAAAATAAAAACTGTAATGCCTTTTAGTTCACATAACTTCAGTAATCTTTAGGAAATAAAAATAGCTTGAAAAATTATTGATAAAAACAGTCTAAGTTATGCAGGTTAGATATTAAGTTTGCTAAATGCTTTAAGGTCATAAATTGCTTCTTTAACTTTTAAAATTTGTTCAGTTTACCTACCTTAAAGCCATTAGATTCTAATATAAGGCCTAGGGATATGTGTAATTAGCCATGCCCCCTAGTTATACAAAGAAGATTATAAAGAAAGATTTTATATAAGAAAGGATCTTGTATAGTAAATTATTGTCCTAAAGTAAAATGACTGGTTAAGGGAGGTATGCTTAGGGCAAGTCAAAAAGTCCAAGAATGCCTGAGATGATCTGTGTAAGTCATGAAAGGATTTGTGAAAGGGAATTTATGCAAGAAATGTTGTACAATTCAAATGTTGTTAGGCCTCCTAAATGCTTCATAAAATGCCACTATGATTCTTACTGTACAACTTTTCTGCTTGAGTATGGTAAAGCTGAGGGACATGTGGAGTGAGCCACACCCTGTAGCTATGCTGGAGAGTCAGCTCTTGTATACACTTCTGCCTGGTGTGTTCTAGGCTAGGCTTCACACCTGGTACACAATTAAAATTGCTTACTAACTAGCTTTTCACCAAAAGGGAAAGTAATTGAAAGTTAACATTGTAACATGTAATTGAGAGAACTGAAGAAACAGTTTTACATGTAAGGTGTGAAAGGAAAGTAGAATCTACTTTTGGTAAAAGATTATAAGTCATGGGAATGTGGATTTTTTTTTTTTTTTTGCTTAAAAGGTTAAACCATTGTTTTAAGTTATATAGAATAAAGTGAAAGGTTTGAACAGTTGTGGAAGGTTTGTAAAAATATTAATTGTAAAAAGAGATTCTATATGTGGACATTGGCTAAATTAAAGAGGTATTCAGTTTTTCTATAAATTAAACATTGGAATAAAAGCACAACAGGTTATGATCAGCTGTTTAACAAAAACTTGTAAAGGGTTATAAAAGGTTTATGAAAATCTTACTTTATGCTCAAACTGATTAAGATTGGATAGATTTATTTATAAGGTTTTATTAAGAATTGGGCTTGCCATCAATAATGCACCAATGTAACAATGACATTTGGCTTATTTGGTACTAAAATCATACAGGAAGCACTGTCAAATATAAAATGGTGTTTGATTTCTTTGGGCTGTATTTGTATGAATGTGTTACTGGTATATATTTCAAAATTATGGGAAACTCCTATAATTCTGATATGACTTAGTGTACATTATCATTAACAATTATAATTGTTACATAAAATCATTCTATGCCACTGAGGTAACAAATTTCCTTGTCAATTGTTTCTTTGACTGTGGCTGCCCTAAAACATTTTGTCAGCCAGGGACAATTGTTACCTTGTTTTAATCCTCTTTAAAAGGTGGTTTATAATCAATTATAGAACTCTAACAGGTGTTCTTAAATGTAGATTTTCCGATAACTTTGGAGACTGTGACATCAGAATAACTTTCCAAACTCTCACAGAGAGCTAAAATATTCATAACTATCAAACAGAAATTAACTACAAGGACTAAACTAAAGAAGCCTAATCTTTTTAACTTTGCTTAAAACACAGCTGATCCTTTGTTTTGCCTTTCTGAATCAAGAAAACTTTTCTTTTGAGCTATTTACCACTTTTGGCAACTGAGTATAGTATCCTCCTGTGAACAAAACTTGGAGCATATTTGTTTCTCTCCACTTGATTTCTCCAAAATTTGGAAACTGTGAGTATTCTCAATTTATGGAATACAGTTATTTGCATAACTGAAATAAGGATCAGTCTTCTTAAGAGGACACAATTGGATAAATTGATTCTTTTACCAAGGCTTTGGCTGGAATGGTGTGCTTTCCTTTAAGCAACCAAACTTGACCTTTAGAGCCAATAAAACTCTTTGGGGAACTAGCCTCATACCTTGCCTACACAGTCCCTGAATAGTAAAGTATGTCACTTTCTCACAAGTCCAGGAGCTCCAAGCTATCTTGGGACCTCAAAAGGAGAGGAATTTACCCAACTCATAGGTATTTGAGGTTACAGATCCATGGCAGGGCTCAGCTTTTAAAAAGTGTTATCTGAGATTCCTTCTATGGAACAGAGTTCCATCAAAGTAAATTTTTAAAGAGCTTATGTGAAAAATAATTATTCTTGCTGTGCTTTATACAAATAATCAGGCCAAGTAAATAAAGCAAATCAGTCTTACCATGATTTGTCTTTTGTAAAAAGGGAAAACTGGAGAGAGAAATATTATGTTTCAAAAACTATGGTATACTTGTTATTAGATTCTAGTCTCATCAATTGTTTTTAAATTTGTTTCTGCAACTTAGGCTAACCTTGCTTATTCTTGTAAACCAATCAGTGATCTCTGAATTTTGCTCAGAAGAAACAAGAGGGATGGGTAATGTAAAAATCTGGATCAGTATTCTAATTCTGGGCACATTACAATCAGCTAACAAGCCCATACCAGCTTAGTTCCAACTGTTGCTCCATTCATGAAATGCCTTCTAATTTAGTTTACTTGTTATAACTTTACTTATTTTGCTTTACTCCTTTGGAATATATTGCTGTCATACTCTTTGTGTAGTAATACAGAATAAGCTTACTGAATGTTTTCTTAAACACTTATTAATCTTCCAGATAGTACCTTTTGTTGAAACTCAAGAGTTACTTATGCATGGACCTTACCATACTGATGCTTTCTGACTGAGCTCCTCTCCTCTCTGAATGCAAGAGACCCTCATTGTTAGACAGGAATATCATCACCCCATTCAGCATGAAGAAGCTACAGAAAATAAATCTTTGTCCGTCTGCAACCCTTAGGATTAAGAGTTATCTTATAAAACGGAGGGGGAAAGTGCCAGAGGCATGTGAACCAGAGCAACTCCATCTCAAACAGGAGCCGGGTAAAATGAGGCTGAAACCTACTGGGCTGCATTCCCACACAATGAAGGTATTCTAAGTCACAGGATGAGATAGGAGGTCAGCACAAAATGCAGGTCATAAAGACCATGCTGGTAAAACAGGTTGCAGTAAAGAGCTGTCCAAAACCTACCAAAACCAAAATGGCGATGAGAGTGACCTCTGATCGTCCTCATTGCTACACACCCACCAGTGCCATGACAGTTTACAAATGCCATGGCAACGTCAGGAAGGTACCCTCTATGGTCTAAAAAGGGGAGGCATGAATAATCCACCCTTGTTCAGCATATCATCAAGAGATAGATAACCGTAAAAATAGCAACCATCAGCTCCTGGAGCTGCTCTATAGAGTAGTCATTCTTTTATTACTTTACTTTCTTAATAAACTTGCTTTCACTTTGCAATGCAGACTTGCCCTGACTTATTTCTTGTGTGAGATCCAAGAACCCTCTCTTGGGGTCTGGATCCAGACCCCTTTCCTGTAACACATTCATTATAGAAAACAGCAAAAAAAACAAATACAGCCACACATCACATAATGACATTCCAGACAGGCCACTTATACAACAGTGGTCCCCTAAGATTATAATATCATGTTTTTACTGTACTTTTCCTATGTTTAGGTAGATAAATACCATTGTGTTATGATTGCTTAAAGTATTCAGGGCAGTAACATGTTTGTAGCCCAGGAAAATAGGCTATACCACATAGGCTAGGGGTGTAGTAGGCTATACCATCTGAGTTTGTGTAAATACACTTGTGATGTTAGCACAATGACAAAAATGCATTTCTCAGGATGTATCCCTGTTATTAAGCAACACACGATTATCATAAATATTTATATAATGTGAAAATGGCTATGAACATAATCATCAAGAAGACAAAATAGAAAATACCTGAGGGACACTCACATTAATTACACCAGTCAGAAAAAGCTTCAATATGGGCCAGGCTCACACCTGTAATCCCAGTACTTTGGGAGGCCAAGGTGGGCAGATCACTTGAGATCAGGAGTTCGAGACTGGCCTGGCCAACGTGGCAAAACCCTGTCTCTACTAAAAATACAAAAGTTAGTGGGGCATGGTGGGGCACACCTGTAGTCCCAGCTACTCAGGAGGCTGAGGCAGGAGAATCACTTGAACTTGGGAGGCAGAGGTTGCAGTAAGCCAAGATTATGCCACTGTACTCCAGCCTGGGAGACAAAGCAAGACCCCATCTCAACAAAAAAGAAAGAAAAAGTTTCAACATGACAATATTTAAGCTGACTTCCAATGAATAAGAAGTTGCACATGGCAATAGCGGGGATAAAAACATTTTAAGCAGAAGTTAGAACAAATACAAACAGCCTGAGGCAGGAAGATTTGAGTATGTTTAAATAAGAGTGACTCTGGTGTAGGGAGTAGCATAGCCTGAGGCTGGAGAGATATCAGGAGACAGGCTCTGTAGAGTCATCCAGCCCTTGTACAGAGTTTGGATTTATTATACATATAATGAAAGCCACTGAAGGTTTTAATGTAAGATTCAATGTATGTTCTTGCTCATAATGTGGAAAATGGATTGTAGAGGAACAGAATGAATTGAGAGACCCATCAAAGAGGTGTTGACATAGGGCAGTTGAAGGATGAGCCGTGGCCAGGGTGTTCACCACAGAAACAGAGAAAAGTTGACAGTCAAGATATTTTAGGAGGAACAATCAAATGAAGTTGCTGCACCTGATATATAGGGGTTATTGGAAAGGGAAAATCGGGACTGACTCAGATTTCTGAATTGACCAACTGATGGATAATGCTGCCATTTATTGACATAGGACAGATGGAGGAGGAATTGATTCATGGAGGGGAAATGAGACATTCTATCTTGGACATATTTAACTTGAGATGTTTGTAAGACATCCATGTTGAACTGTCAAGTGAGCAGAGCTAGATATGGTGCTCAGAAAAATTGAGTTGAATGTATAAACTTTGGAGTCTTGAGTCATAGTGAGATTTTTTAAAGCTGCAAATTAGTGGAATCACCCAGTGAAAAATGGTAACAGGAGAAGGGAATAGGACCCAATACTGCCAACACTTAAAAGAAGGAATAGGAGCTGGCTGAGAAAGCTAGCGGGGAGAACCCAGTGAGTTTGGAAAGCAGAGAAACAATGGTCTGCCTGATGATAACCAAGAGAAGAGTATTTCAAGAAATAATGGCCAATGCCAGCCAATGCTGCTGAAAGGGTAAGATGAAGACAGAGACGTGTACATTGCAGGTGGCTATGTGGATTTCCAGGGATCCTCAGGCAAGAAATTTTAGTACAGTGATGGGGATGGAGAAAAGCCAGACTGGAATGGGAAAAAAAAATGAGTTAAAGAAGGGGAAATGACATAGTTAACAACTCCTGAGATGTCTGGCAATGCAGAATAATACAGAAATGGACGGCACCTTCAGGGAGACATAGAACCAAGGAAGTGACTGCTTTTGTTGGTAGCGTTTTTAAGATAGGATTAGTAAATTAGAATATGGTTACAGAAATGATCTGGTAGCTGATGGGGGGAAGTTGACAAAAGAAAGGAGAGAAGATAAACCAGGTGAAGTGCTTTGTTTGTTGAGAGGGAGTCTTGGTCTGTCGCCAGGCTGGAGTGCAGTGGCAGTGATCTCAGTTCACTGCAAACTCCACCTCCCGGGTCCAAGAGATTCTCCTGCCTCAGCCTCCCGAGCAACTGGGACTACAGGCATGTGCCACCATGCCCAGCTAATTTTTTGTATTTTAATAGAGACAAGGTTTCATCCTGTTGGCCAGTGGAGTGTTTTTAAGAGTCAAAGAGCATTGGATGCAGAGAAGAGGAGGGACTGGACTTTGCTAGAAGAAAGAAAATGCCCTCCACTGTGCCAGGAGGAAAGAAGGTGGCAACAGCTGCAGATGAGTTTTTGTTAAGTTATTATTAAGAATGGCAGAGTTATCATCTGAAGGTTTTTATTTCACTGAAGCGTGGAACAAGGTTAATAGCTGTGTGAGGACAAAAGAGGGAAGAGTTGGGGAAGGGTTTGAGGAGAACATATGAATAGTTCTGGGAAACACAAGAAAGTTTCTGGGTCCTGATATGAACAAGTGGGTGCCTGTGGAGGCTTTAAATCATCAAATAAAGAAAACAGTTCAGTTACATCGTCTCCAGTAACAGACGCAGGTGTAGAGGCGATGAGGGTTGAGGTTTGGCTAGACACGTGCAATGAGGCTAAGGTGAGGGGTAGTTGAAAGCACTTCTGTGGAAGTGATTACAATGGCAGGTTGAAGAGTATTTAATGATATATATAACCGCAAAACAAGAGAGGGAAATTTGACAAAATTTATAAAGGGGAATCTTTTTGAGGGGAAGAATACAGGTGATTTTCATTTTCATCTTTATGTGGTGCTTTATTCTCTAAATTTTCTACAATAAGAATATTTTAATTCTAAGAATAGTTGTATTTCAAAAATAAACAGAATAGTAGGAAAGCAGTTATACACTGAGTTTAAGAGCAATGCTATTAAACAACGTGGAGACAAATTTAGCATCCATTGCAATGGATTGTCAACTGAAACTCATTGATTGAAATATATTAAATATTTTAGATATGTACAATATATAAAATATTTCAGTATATTAACACATAACATATAAATATATGTTAGATCTGTAAGTTCATAATGATATTTTGAAAAATAAAAACCACACTAATCATTTCTGGCTATTGCTGGGCTCATTGTTCCGAAATTGGATAAATAAAGGTACAGGATCCAACATTTATCTTGCCTCTCATTTATGAACTGTGCTGCAGGCTAACCAAATAGATGTGAGGGAAAGTTCCACTCCATAGAAAAATTCTAATTTAAAAAGAATGATTATTAAAAAAATAATTAGAAAAATGTCATCTTGCAATCCCTACTGAGACAATGGATTTTGGCAATAATCATAAATGGTATTTGATGGGAAAATTGGTAACGGGTGAATGATGACATCTAAACCCATCAACCTTAGCATCATGAAAAGTGAGAGAAATGGACATTGGGTCCTGTTGATTTGAACGCTGCCCATAAAATATTCTTGCCCCCTGAAAAAAAAAAAAAACCTAAATTTAATTGTGTTTTTAGACTTAACTACCAGCTAACAAAAAAATACGGGGCCTATAGAAAGTAGGTAACAATACCACAGGATGCAATCACATAAGACTAGGATGTGGGAAATTCAACAGGAAAAAATGACATATTTTCAAAAAATAAATGGCTTGAAAAAAAAAGAGGAGGAGAAAGTGTTAAATAATAATAGAGGATTAAGAGGTATATCAACCAGCGTTAACAAAAGAACTTATACGGGTCCCAATATGAACACATGTACTATTAAAAATGTTTTGAGGAGAGAGATCCAAGATGGCCGATCACTAGCAGCTCAGGATTGCAGCTCCCAGTAAAAGCGCAGAGAGCCAGTGGACGCCACACTTACCGATAAATTTTTGCTGCCCACGGACCAGGACATTCCCAGTGGAGGAGCCC
>CAUYQU010009479.1:0-32354 GCA_963574635.1 Cheracebus regulus | reverse complement strand
GAAAAAACTTTATTCAAGTAATACAGAATTTGTTATCCTGATAGCTCAGAGGAAATTGAGACCAAAGTAATGTCTTTTTACATTCCAAATTGTTGCAGTCCAATGCAGGATGTTGACAGTACTTTGGTGGTTGTGTTCATCAGCCATGGCTACAAATAAATTCTTCCTAACAAACCCCTCCTGAAACTCAGTGTCTGAAAACAGTGATACTTTCTTGCTGCTCCTAAGTCTATTTATGGGTTGTCCCATCTAACATTTCTACATGATGAAACTTCTGCTCACTTCTTAGTGCCTGCCTAATTCTCCTGATTATTACAGGATTCGTTTTGGCTGTAAACTATACATCAGAAACCTCAACTACCTTCTCTTCAGTCGCTCATATCAGCCGAGATGTAAACTATGCTATTTTATTTTTCATCTGCCTCTTCTCTTACACGTTGGCCGAGGCTTGTGCTACGGGTCATTTATATTCCTAGAAACCTGAAATATTGCCATTATCCTCCTACTCATGACTATAGCAACAGCATTCGTAGGCCACGTACTCCCATGAGGCCAAATATCATTCTGAGGCGCTACAGTAATTACAGATGTACCATCAGCCATCCCTATATTGGAACTGACCTTGTAGAATGAATCTGAGGTGGATTCTCAGTCGACAAAGCCCGTCACATGATTTTTTGCCTTGTGTTTTGTCTTACCCTTCATTATTACAGCTCTAGCAACTGCTCACCTTTTATTCTCACAGGAAACAAGATCTAACCACCCTTCAGGGGTTTCATCAGACCGCAACAAAATCACTTTCCACCCCTTCTATACAACCAAAGGTAGTCTTGGTTTAATTTTTCTCCTCCTCCTTCTAATAGG
This sequence comes from Cheracebus regulus, assembly GCA_963574635.1. NCBI lineage: Eukaryota > Metazoa > Chordata > Mammalia > Primates > Pitheciidae > Cheracebus > Cheracebus regulus. Next base: position 31,490 of record CAUYQU010009479.1, on the reverse strand, counting down.
ACTCCTGCTCATTGTGACTGTTATAAGGCCCAGGTCTGCTGATGTTGGCTGAGCTCTCTCCTGTGATGGAGGCAGCAAGTTGGCATAGTGGCCGACTGGGGACTTCGGGACTGAGGGCACAATCTGTCCCAGTATAGTAAATAACTGATTACTTAGTTTTAGCAATGATACTAAGTATATTTAGAAACAATCACATAATCAATTATATAATCAATCTTATTAAATCATTATTCTTTATTAATCTTTGCTTTAGTATTATAGCACGGAATCATTTTAGTCTTACAATATAGACATAATCGGGTGAAATACAGTTAGGAACTGAAGGGACCTTGTGAGAAGTGATCAGGAGGCAAGAGTGAGAGCCTCGCGGTAGCACCAGTGCCTGGGAAGATGCCCGTTACTTAGCAGGCCGTGAAGGGGAATTTCCCTTTCACTGGCAGAGTTCAGAGAACACTCTGCTCTGCCCAGTTCTTGAGGAAGACCTGACATTAGCCAGGCCAGCCGGCAGACATCTAGGGGCTTAAATGCCTCTGTGGTGCTGTGCTCCGACAGTCACCATCCTTGTCCACTTTCATGTTCCGCTTTCCCACGTGGAGCTCCTTTTAAGTTCTTAGAAGTCATGAGAAGTAAGAACAGAGGTATCCTAAAAGCCTTTGATCTTTCTGATAAGTGCATAGAAAGATGCTGACAGATGTGTCTCCGCTCTTTGCAGCGGCTACCTGAACGGGAAGGGCCCCCTGTACTGTAAGCACGTGATTTTCTTGACCCTATCAATCATGTCAGATGAGTCACTCTCCTTACCCTGTCCCCCTGCCTTGTATACAATAAGTACCAGTGCATCCAGGCATTCCGAGCCACTACTGGACTCCGCACCTTGGTAGTAGTGGTCCCCCGGGCCCAGCTGAATTCTTCTCTTATCTCTGAGTCTTGTGTCTTTCTTTCCTGCGATCTATCATCTCCGCACAGAAAAGAACACCTACTAGACCCTGTGGGGCTAGACCATGCTGGGGACAACCTTCACGGGTGTCACTATAGTGACTTACACTTTCATCCTGCGTTTCTCATGTGTCTTACCCAAGCAGGTAAGCTTGGGCATGTTCTCATGGTGGGGGTAAGGAAGCAAGGCAAGGAAATCTAATCATGTAACTGGCAAGAAAGATGACACACACAATTTCGAAACTTACATTCGAGTCACATTTTCTAACATTCCATTGGCTGAAGCGAATCTCAAGTCCAGCCCCAGAGTCAGACAAGGAGAGAGTTACAAAGTCACAGGAAAGGGATTTGGATAGATGGAGACCATTACTGGGGCTACTGATGCCATCGACCTATGACAATGGCTATGGGTAGGAGCAGTGCCATCTCTTGCTTCCATATCTCTCAGAACTATCACCTCTGTATTGAGCATTTTAGAGAAGCCAAGCATTGAAGACTAAGATAACATAGATGAACTCTTGTTCATAAACATGTGTCCCACCTCCCAAGTTAGGCTGGCGAGAATAACAAAGACAGAGCCTCCATCAGCTGAGTTTAATGTTGTTAACAAATTGTCCAGTGCACAATATTTCCAAGCTAATTGAACCCTAAGTGCTTAGACGACTCAGAGTAAATATGTAGTCTAGTCTCTGTGCCCCTAAACTAAGTATTCCTGGCATGAAAGGAAGAGAAAAAGGGAAACAAGTCATCTGGAGAAGGAGTTTTATCATCAAGAGCTCAAAACCCAGCTGAATGACTTATGTGGCTGTGTGATCCTGGGATAGTCACTTAACCTCTCTGAGCTTCAGTTCTCTTGCCTGCAAAATGAATAGTAATCATTCATTCATTCATTCAACATTTTTTCTGAAAACCTACTTAATGGAAATCGCTGTCCTTATGAAACTTACAATCTACGTTGGAGACACCCAAGAAAAAGGGAAATGATGATACAGGGTGAGAAAGTATGAAGTTCTTGGCACACACAGACATGACATCAAATTGTACTGTAGGAGATTCGAAGAATGCTTCCCAGCAGAGGGGATGTCTGCACTGCAGCTTAAAGAGACAGCAGACATCAATTGAGTTTTGAGGGAAGTTATTCTAAGATAAGGTGCAAAGGGCCAAAATCAAGAGGAAGACATTTTTCTCTCTGGTTTTAAAGACAAGCTCTGCTGTCAGGATGGAAAACAAAAGAATGTTCTACAATATTGCTTTTCAGACACCCATGGTTATACTCATCCTCTGGGATTTTGTTAACATGCAAGTTTGATCCTGGAGGTCTGGAGTGGGGTCTAAGATTCTTCTTTGCTTTTCTAACAAGCTCTCAGGAGATGCTGATTGGTCCAGGGACCACACTTTGGATTGGGAGGTTTTAGAGTCTCCATAGAAGTGAAGATATCTACATTCAAACTATCATCTTCTTCTCTCCCAAGCTCAAGAATTTAAGGATGGTGGCCAGGCGCGGTGGCTCATACCTGTAATCCCAGTGCTTTGTGGGGCCGAGGCAGGTGGAACATCTGAGGTTAGGAGTTCAAGACCAGCCTGGCCAACATGGTAAAACTCCGTGTCTACTAGAAATACAAAAATTATCCAGGCGTGGTGTTGCACACCTGTCCCAGCTACTTGGGAGGCTGAGGCAGGAGAATTGCTTGCACCCTGGAGGCAGAGGTTGCAGTGAGCCAAGATCATGCCACTGCACTCTGACCTGGGCAAAAGAATGAGACTCTGTCTCGAAAAAAAAAAAAAAAAAAGAATTTAAGGATGGATAGTGATAACTGTGAGCAGAGCAAATCCCAGCCAAGTCATTGGAAAATTTCTTGAAAGAAGGGAGGTTGGCTGGGCACAGTGGCTCACACTTGTAATCCCAGCACTTTGGGAGGCTGAGGCGGGTGGATCATCTGAGGTCAGTAGTTTAAGACAAGCCTGGCCAACATGGTGAAACTCCATCTTTACTAAAAATACAAAAATTAGCTAGGTGTGGTGGCGGGTGCCGGCAGTCCCAGCTACATGGGAGGCTGAGGCAGAAGAATCGCTTGTACCCAGGAGGGAGGCAGAGGTTGCAGAGAGCTGAGATCATGCCACTGCACTCTGGCCTGGGCAACAGAACTAGACTCTGTCTCAAAAAAAAAAAAAAAAAAAGATATTTAAGGATGGGTAGCGATAATTGTGAGCAGAGCAAACCCTAGCCAAATCATTGAAAAGTTTCTAGAAAGAAGGGAGGTTGGCCGGGCGCACATTTGTAATCCCAGCACTTTGGGAGGTTGAGGCAGGTGGATTACAAGGTCAGAAGTTCAAGACCAGCCTGGCCAACACAGTGAAACCCTGTCTCTACTAAAAATACAAAAATTAGCTGGGCATGGTGGTGGACACCTGTAATCTCAACTACTCAGGAGGCTGAGGCAGGAGAATCACTTGACCCGGGAGGTGGAGGTTGCAGAGAGCCAAGATCTTGGACAGAACTAGACACTGTCTCAAAAAAAAAAAAGAAAAAGAAAAAAGAAAGAAGGAGGGAGGAAGGAAGGAAGGGAGGGAGGGAGGGAGGGAGAAAGAAGGAAATAAGGGAGGTCTAGGTTACCTAAAAGATCCCAGGAAACCAAAGCACTATTCCAAGGGTATTGTCATCAAGTGCTTGAATCCTCCAGGAAGTGCTAGAATTCTGCTGCTACATCAAACGTCTCCCTACTTACCAACATCATTCTTTTAAGTGTTTGTGCCAAAGTAGCTTCTCTATGTGCAGTATTGGTTCACTGGGACTCTCATTACAGTTTTACTGACCATTTCTTTAAAATCACAAAGAGTCTTTGTCCTAGGGTAAATCAATAAGACAGACGACAAATCATTTATTGAGAGGTTCTCTGTGTCAGGCGCTGAAGGGCCCGCTTAGAAACACACACCAAGAAGGGCAGGATAAAGCAAAATGGTGGCCAGGTGTTCTTCGTCATGCCATTGAATTGGGGTCAGTTCTCAAAAACTCTGGAATTCAAAAAATTGCAGAGCACAGAAGATAAAATGGTCATTTGGAGCAGAAACCCCTGATTCTCATCAGTGCACACAACCATGGGAGGACGGCCACAAACATTCTTCCCCAGAGAGTTCTGGGGCAGGTGGGATCATCATTTCCTTGTTAAGCTGTGAAGAGAAGATTTCGGGGTAGTCTCCTGCAGGAAACTAGTGTCCTCAGCTGTTGCTCCACAGCACATTTGAAAACAAGAAAGGACTTTACCCCTGTGAGAGAGGAAAGAATTTCCTCAGAGTCTGCAGCAGAATTAATACAAATGTGGTTCCAAGAATCGTATCTACAGGGGCAGAAATATTTTAAAAATACAGTAACAAAGACTTGAAAGGGGCTGGGTGCAGTGGCTCATGCCTGTGATCCCAGCATTTTGGCAGGCTGAGGTGGGTGGATCACTTGAGGTCAGGAGTTCCAGACCAGCATGACCAACATGGTGAAACTCCGTCTCTACAAAAATACAAAAATTAGCTGGGCATGGTGGAACGTGTCTGTAATCCCAGCTACTCAGGAGGCTGAGGCAGGAGAATCACTTGAACCTGGGAGGTGGAGGTTGTGGTGAACTGTGATCAAGCCACTGCACTCCAACCTGGGCGACAGAGCAAGACTCCATCTCAAAAAAAAAAAAAAAGAAAGAAAGAAAGAAAGAAAAGAAAAAAGAAAAATTAGCACTGAGACAGAGGATCTTTCAACATCTATTTCCAACACAAGCACTGTTGGAAAACCCAAAAGCCATTCTCAACCTCCTCAGCATGGATAGTGTCCACTCTGGACTTTAGAAAGCCAGACAGCTGTTGGTTATTACAACCATGAAAATAATACAATAAAATGTCAGCATGCACCGGGCATGGTGGCTCATGCCTAGAATCCCAGCACTTTGGGAGGCCAAGGTGGGTGGATCACCTGAGATTGGGAGTTCAAGACCAGCCTGGCCAACACAGAGAAACCCCATCTCTACTAAAAATACAAAATTAGCAAAGTGTGGTGGTGCATGCCTGTAATCCCAGCTACTCAGGAGGCTGAGGCAAGAGAATCACTTGAACCTGGGAGGCAGAGGTTATGGTGAGCTGAGATCACGCCCCTTCACTCCAGCCTGGGACAAGAGTGAAACTCCATCTCACCAAAAGAAAGAAAAAGTCAACATGCTAATGGTGGAATGGAAAACTAGGGAAAACCTAGATTCTTAGTTTAGAACTTTTATAACACCAGTAAGCATAGAACCAGCAAAACCAGCAATATCAGCAACACCTAACTCTGGACTTCTCTTCTTGCAAGGAAAATCATTCCCTATTTAATTAAGCCACTGGATCGAAGGTACTTGCATCCAAAAATATTACTAACTGGGATCTTTATGGGGTGGAATAATGGGAAAGTTTAGTTTTATTTGCTTTCAATGCTTAAAACTGTTTTCTAAAATGTTTTATACCTATACTGTCTTCTTCAAAAATAAACCGTATTATGTTAAAAAACTTATTCCCAAGAGAATATGTCATCCATGATTTGGACAATTTTTCCAGTAGGTTACTCTTGTGGCTCATTCTGAAATAACTGAACTTGACCTCTGTGACATTCAGTTAACTCACAATGAAAATAGACCAATGATATCTCCCTCGCTGGACTTTTGCAGGACTTAACATTGAGATCTTGCTATGTTCTAGGCACTCTTCCAACCCTGTTGCATACTAGTTCATCTCATATTTAGTATAACTGTCAGGCAGGGTGGCTCACGCCTGTAATCCCAGCACTTTGGGAGGCTGAGGCAGGAGGATCACCAGAAGTCAGGAGTTCGAGACCAGCCTGACCAACATGAGAAACCCTGTCTCTACTAAAAATACAAAATTAGCTAGATGTGGTGGCACATGCTTGAATCCGGGAGGCAGAGGTTGGGGTGAGCCAAGATTGCACCATTGCACTCCACCCTGGGCAACAAGAGCAAAACTCTGCCTGAAAAAAAAAATTTAGTATAACCTTCCAAGGTAAGGATTATCATTATCCCCATTTTAGGAAACTAAGCTATTGAATTACTATTTACTCAGGAAATATTAACCAAGAACTTACTGTATGCTAGATAGTATTGTTAGGAGCATGGAAAACATTTTGAAAAAAAAAATAAGACATTCTAGTGGGAAAACAATTTCCCCTCGATTTGTGTATTCATTTTAATATTTCAATATTCCTGAAAATCTACATATATAAATGTTATCCATAATATATAAAATTTTTCTATATATATATATGAAGATATTTCTATTTTATTTATTTGAGATGGAGTTTTGCTTTTTTTTTTCAGTTTTATGAGTGTGTATTAGCAGAGTGTAGCCAATTAGTATGCCAAGCATTCGTCATAAGTGATTCATTTGATTTCTTTTATATCACATTTCCTGTCATAAATCTTCTCTTAGGTATTAATGAATTTTGCTCTTTTGGCCCAGGCTGGAGTGCAATGGTGCAACCTCTGCTCACTGCAACCTCCACCTCTCAGATTCAAGAGATTCTCCTGCCTCAGCCTCCCAAATAGCTGGAATTATAGGCACCTGCCACCATGCCTGGCTAGTTTTGTATTTCTAGTAGAGATGGGGGTTTTACTGTGTTGGCCAAGCTGGTCTGGAACTCCTGACCTCAGGTAATCCACCTGCCACGGCCTCCAAAAGTGCTGGAATTACAGGCGTGGGCCACTGTACCTGGCCAATGTCTATATTTAAACTTACATCTTACATTTATATGTATATAGAATTTATATATATACAACTTATAAATTATACACATACATTTATATACATATAAATTTATTCTATATTCTACATATAATTGTATATTCTATATATGTATAATATAGAATTTATATACATATAAATGTATAGATACATATATATATAAATGGTTGCAGTGAGCTGAGGTTGCACCATTTCACTCCAGCCTGGGAGACAAGAGTGAGACTCCATCTCAAAAAATAATAATAATATCTATACCATAAACTTATTTTACAAGTTTATGTATATATGCACATAGATTCCATATTATATGTATACCATATTATCTATTATTGTGCATATAATAAATGTAGATATATTTATTTTATAAACATAATATGTAAAATATTATTTTTAACACATGGTGCATAATTCATATACAATTCTATGTATGTAAGTCTTTTGTTATAAATTATATATGTCTTTTTTCTTTTTTTTCAAGGTGCTATTAAATATATGTCTTATTTATTCTTGAAATTTTATTTAGATAGAATAGATGATAGATATTTAGATAGATAAAATGTGTGTCTGCTAATATATATATATAAATCCCCAGTCTTTAACTGCACATTTTATCCATGAGCTACCTAGGGTGGGCACCCTCAGCTCCCATTCAGTACCCAACACATGGCAGAGTTGAGTGTCAGTAAGTGGCTGGCACCTCCCCTGACCAGTGCCCACAGGGAACACGCAGTCTCTCACCATCTTGGAAGTGGATGGCATAGAGGAGAGCAAGATCCTTGAGGTCTGGGACTGGGACCTGGGCTTGGTCTTCCCCCTGATCCACCTCTTGTATTCTTCTCGTACCTGGAGAAGGAGACACACCCCCAGATGCAGGGAAATGGTCCAGGGACAGGGCCGTTGGGTGGAGGGATGAGGGGGATGGGGAAGACAGCAGCTACACACCTGGCGGTTGAGCAGACAGTGAATGAGGAAGATGAAGGCCCCCTGCAGGCTGTTGATAATGGTGAACAGGTAGGCCATGACACCTGCCACAGGTCCAAACTGAAAAATGCCCAGCACCCAAGAGCAGCCCAGGATGAAGAGCTGCGCAAAAGCCTTGAAGGTCAGCAATCTAGGGAGAAGATGTACAGAGTATAAGGCTCTGGGAGGCGGCTAGGGTCTTCATAGGCTGTTGTGAACAAATGCTTGGTGCTGCAAAGAAGAATCAGCAGTGAGATGGCCAGTTGTGGTGGTTCATGCCTGTAATCCCAGCACTTTGGGAGGCTGAGGCAGTGGGTCACAAAGTCATGAGTTCAAGACCAGCTTGGCCAAGACAGTGAAACCTCATCTCTATTAAAAATACTAGCTGGATGTGGTGGCAGGTGCCTATTATCCCAGCTACTGGGGAGGCTGGGGCAGGGAATTGCTTGAACCCGGAAGATGGAGGTTGCAGTGAGCCAAGATTGTGCCATTGTACTCCAGCCTGGGGGACAGAGTGAGACTCTGTCTCAAAAAAAAGAATCAGCACTGAGACAAAGGATGTCTCAGCAAGGCAATTTACTTTCTGCAGAAAGGGTACTTCTCACGATGGAGCAATGGCAAGAACACCCTGAACAGAGGAGGGAAGAAGTTTTTATTTCTAATGCATCTTGTCTATGCTACTGTGTCCTGTCTCCATTGGCTGGAGTTGGACTGCACAGTCTAAGCTGAGCCTGGTTGGCTAACTTGAAAAGTGTAGGAATGTGGTTATACCCATGGAGAGTGCAGTTTTGGGGGAAGGAGCCATTGTGACGGGAGAGGTAATCTATAGAGTGGGTAGCAGATGTGGAATGTGGTCTCTATAGATAAGGACTGGCAGGAAGTTTGTCTAACTGGGCAGGGGATTCAGAGAGTAAGAAAGTCTGGCTTTGAAAGCAGGGAAAAAAAGAGCAAGGATGCTGAGCAAGTTAACTTTTTGAAGAGAAACTCTTTTTATATCTAACATGGGCCACACTTCCAGGAATGGTCTGAGGCTGCCACTGTGCAATTTGTTACCTGGGTGGGGACAGATGTAGGGTGGGATCTCCAAGCCTAGGTGTATGGGAAAATCAAATCCTATAGGTATTTAAAATACAATCAGGCTGGGTGCAGTGGCTCACACCTGTAATCCCAGCACTTTGGGAGGCTGAGGTTGGTGCATCACCTGATGACAGGAGTTCAAGACCATCCTGGCCAATATGGTGAAACCCTGTCTCTACTGAAAATACAAAAATTAGCTGGGCGTGGTTGTGGGCACCTGTAATCTCAGCTACTTAGGAGGCTGAAGCAGGAGAATCACTTGAACCTGGGAGATAAAGGTTGCAGTGAGCTGAGATTGTGCCATTGTACTCCAGCATGGGTGACAAGAGCAAAACTCCATCTCAAAAAAAAAATGCAATCAGCTTCCAATATACATGGATACTGTGCACATGTGAATTTGGTGATTTTTTTTTTGAAAGACAGTCTCACTCTGTCACGAGGCTGGAGTACAGTGGCGTGATTTTGACTCACTGCAATCTCCACCTCCTGGGTTCAAGAGATTCTCCTGCCTCAGGCTCCTGAGTAGCTGGGACTAAAGGCACCTGCCACCATGACCAGCTAATTTTTGTATTTTTAGTAAAGACCAGGTTTCACCATGTTGGCCAGGATGGTCTCGATCTCTTGACCTTGTGATCTGCCCGCCTTGGACTCCCAAAGTGGTGAGATTACAGGCATTAGCCACCGGTGTGATCTTCTAAACAGACCTCATCACCTCTGTCTCGGGCATGGGACCCAACATGCTCAAAGAACTTTTCTGAAAAGAAGGAAAAGGAAATTAAAAGAGAAGGGGAGAGGAAAGAGGGCTGCACCTGGTGTCTTTTAGTGTCGAGACTTCGGCATTGATGGTGGAAAGCCTCTGCCTCAGGATCCACAAGGTCCAGGTCAAGAGGATGGAGTTGATCTGCAAAGTCAAGCAGCAAGATGGAGAGACTGGATATACAAATGGGCAACGACCATAACACCTATAAAAGGAGAACTGGGCTGGGCACGGTGGCTCCTGCCTGTAATCTCAGCACTTTGGGAGGTCAAAGCTGGTGGACCACCTGAGGTTGGGAGTTTGAGACCTGCCTGGCCAACATGGTGAAACCCTGTCTCTACTAAAAGTACAAAAATTATCTGGGCATGGTGGCAGGTGCCTACAATCCCAGCTACTCAGGAGGCTGAGGCAGAAGAATTGCTTGAACCTGGGAGTCAGAGGTTGCAATGAGCCAAGATCACACCACTGCACTCCAGCCTGGGCAACACAGAGAGACCTGTCTCAAAAAAAAAACAAGAACTCTGGCCCATGATCTATGGCAACCAATCCAGAAAGCTAAACAATGACCCCTGTAGCAACTGAACAAGACAACCAGGACTTGGTTAATAACTCCCTACTTTTTGTTCCTGCTTCCAACTTAGGATCTTCCCTAATTTTTGTCCCTACTTCAAACTTACAACCAACAGGTAGAAGCCAATATACACCCCTAATCAATCACATAGGATACCCCGCTCCTAGTTAGCCACGTATCACTTGCCCATCCATGCATCAGCCTCCCATCAGGTCATACCGGTAGCCTTCCCTTTTTTCCTCTACAAACCTTCCCCACTTCTCTGCCTGCCTTTGAGTCTGAGCCAATGCAAGTGATAGTGGCTGACTCCCACATTGCTAGACTACAGCAGTCTCCAAATAAACAGCCTTTGCTTGCGGTCAATGGGGCAGTCTCTGCTTATCTTCCCAATGTGCATCCACTATGTTAGGATGTAGACTTGCCACCTTGAGTGGAGAGTTCATTATCTTCTAAAACCCTTCCTCAAAAGCATCCCTGACTGAGATATATGGGGGCTGTGGGGGGAAAGAGGCTGCTATGTGGAGGGTCGAAGCAGCATCCCTGGCCTCTGCACACTAAATGCCAGTAGAACCCGCCTTTCTAGTTGTAACAACCAAAAATGTCTTCACACTTTGCCAACTTCCCCTGAGAGGGAAAACAGTACCAGTGGAGAACCATTGCCCCAGGGGAGTTGTTTTTTTCCAGATCAGTAAAACTTCTAAGAAAGCTCAATGTCCTTGAAGATTTGGGAATGGGCAAGATAAACATTGATGATGATGATGATTATCATTATTATTACCGAGACAGAGTCTTGCTCTTATCTCCCAGGCTGGAGTGTAATGGTGCGACCCTGGCTCACTGTAACCTCCGCCTCCCAGGTTCAAGTGATTCTCCTGTCTCAGCCTCCCGAGTAGCTGGGATTATAGGCATGCGCCACCACACCTGGCTAATTTTGTGTTTTTAGTAGAGACGGGGTTTCTCCATGTTGATCAGGCTAGTGTTCAACTCCCGACCTCAGGTGATCTGCCTGCCTCAGCCTCCCAAAGTGCTGGGATAATAGGCGTGAGCCACCATGCCCAGCTAAGAACTCTTTTTTTTTTTGAGCCAGAGTCTCACTCTGTCACCCAGGCTGGAGTGCAATGGTGCAAATTTGGCTCACTGCAACCTCCGTGCCTCCTGAGTTCAAGCTATTCTCCTGCCTCAGCCTCCTGAGTAGCTGGGATTACAGGTGGTTGTCACCACGCCTGGCTAATTTTTTGTATTTTTAGTAGAGACGGGGTTTTGCCAAGGTGGCTGGGCTGGTCTTGAACTCCTGACCTCAGGTGATCCACCCGCCTCAGCCTCCTAAATTGCTGGGGTTACAGGCATGAGCCACCATACCTGGCCTAGAAAAGAGAACTCCTGAGTGGAATAAGTGACCCTCTCAGTTGCACATGTCCCTGGAAATTCCTGATCCTGCAGTCTCCTTGCTCCTCCTCCAGAACGTGCTTCACCAGGCTGTTGTAATGTTTGCTTACCATTATGACTGTGCAAACTGGCCCCAAGAAACTCCAGATGAACCCTGCCTCTGTATTCAGCCAGCAGCTATGGAGAGAAATAGGAGGAGTCAGCGCTCTTCTTAGAGTCCTGACCTGACAGTTAACCCTGTCCCAACAAACACCCTCACGGAGGAGAACATTGGGAGGTGAGACTCAGGATGTTCAAGATGGTTCTGGTTGCAGTTCAGTTTCCTTTAGACCTCAGTGCTTCCTCTCTTAGACCTTCTTCCTATGCAAATATGCCTTTGGCATAGAAATGTACCTGGGAAATGCTTATCCAGTGCCCAAGGTTGAGCTCATTTCCCATTTCACTACTTTGTAATCCCTGTTAGGACCAATCAGTAGAAGCCATTATGCACCCCTAACCGATCACATAGGATACCCCCCTCCTAGTTAGCCACCTACAGCTTGCCCATCCATGCAGCAGCCTCTGATCAGGTCACACCTGTAGCCTTCTCTTTTTTCCTCTATAAAGCATCTATCCAAACTCTCCACTGGTACCCTTTGTCATTTAAACCTCAGCTCAGGCCCAGCATGAGGACTCACACCTGTAATCCCAGCACTTTGGGAGGTCAAAGCTGGTGGATCACCTGAGGTCAGGAGTTCGAGACCTGCCTGGCCAACATGGCGAAACCCGGTATCTACTAAAAATACAACAAATAGCCAGGCGTGGTGGCAGATGCCTGTAACCCCAGCTACTTGGGAGGCTGAGGCAGGAAAATTGCTTGAAGCTGGGAGGTGGAGATTGCAGTGAGCTGAGATCACGCCATTGCACTCCAGCCTGAGTGACAAGAGCAAAACTCTGCTTCAAAAATAAATAAATAAATAAATCTCATTTCAAATTTCACCTCCTCTGAGAAGCCACTCCTGACTTACCTTAGATAAGGCATCCTATCTCTACTCCTGGTATCCATGTAGCAGAGTTCACTGCGTTTTTAAAATAGCAGCTATCACTATCATAAGTCACCTTGTTTAATTGCTTGCTAGACCAGAGTTGCATGAGAATTTGGGCCTTGGGTGTTCGTTCATCTCTGAATACTCAGCACCCAGTGTAAAGCCTAGCATAGACAAGACATTTCATAACTGTTTATTTGAAGGAAGGAAGGAAGGAAGGAAGGAAGGAAGGAAGGAAGGAAGGAAGGAAGGAAGGAAGGGGAGGGAGGGATGAGGGAAAGGAGGAAGGGAGGAAGGAGGGAAGTGAGAAAGGGAGGAAGGAAGGGAGGAGGGAGAAAAGGAGGGTGGGAGAGAGGAGGGGAAGGGAGGAGGAAGGAATAGAGGAGGGAGGAAGGGAGGGAGGGCAGGAGGGAGGAAAAAGGGATTGCCTCTTTCTATTCTGTCTCTAGTGTACATTAGCTGCTTTTACACAACAACCATTCTGTCATGTTCAATAACAGCACCCCAATAATCAGCATTCCCTTAGCAGAAGTATTCCTCTCCCACCTTCGCCCCCCTCCCCCATGTCATATACACAAGGAAAGGAAAATAATCAAGTTAGGTCAACCAGATGTTCTCTCTCTGGAACATAAATCTCAAATAGTAGTGACCCTGGATTTCTGCAGTGCACAACCTGTGCTGCTGTACATGGTAGTCCTGAAACCAACAGTACATAAAGTAACAGCTCCATAAACGGTAGCCACAACCATTGTTACCATTGTTACTCTTCTTATCGCTCATGTCATGATCACCAGGAGCCCTGGTAGCAGGGTCTTCAGGAAGAGAGAGGATGTCACTCACCGATTATACATTCCATAGCCTTGTGGCTGCACACCAGCGGAGATCACCACCACCAGCCCCGGCAGCCCATAGCCAAAGACACAGAGGTACGGCATCTTGATGTTGCGAGAGCTGAAGTAATTCACCACCTTCAGGTTTCTGACCATCAAGAAGAGCATCACAGCTTCCACCAGCATCCAGAAGAAGCAGGCAAGGAAAAGGTAGTGCAGGAAGCCCGCAATGATGGCACAGCCCATCTGGAGGGGAGAAGCGTGCACATCAGGATCCTTCACTCCAGAGAGAAATTGAGTGGGAGAAAGGAAGAGAGAGACTTCTTGGATGGAAACTCCCAAAACCTAGTTCATTCATTCATCTCACAAACATGTATAGAGATTCTCAGTGGTTCTTGACCACAGCCAGCACCATCTCTTGGTAAGGAGGACCCATCGTCCTGGTTTGTCTGGAACTGAGATTTCTCAAGATACATGACTTTCAGTTCTAAAACAGGAATAGTTTTAGGAAAACTGATCGTGGATCACCCTACTTTAGGGAATGGTTGAAAATACAGGGGACTCAGCAAACTGAGCCTTCCTTGTAAATAAAGTTTTATTGGCTGAGCGTGATGGCTCATGCTTGTAATCCCAGCATTTTGGAAGGCCGAGGCAGGCAGATCGCTTGAGCCCAGGTGTTTGAGACCAGCTTTGACAACATGGCGAACCCTACCCTCCATACAAAAATGCAAACATTAGCCAGTCATGGTGGCATATGCCTGTGGTCCCAGCTACTTGAGAGGCAGAAGCGGGAGGATCGCTTGAGTCCAGGAGGCTATAATGAGCTGTGATTCAGCCACTGCACTCCAGCCTGGATGACAGAGCAAGACCCTCTCAAAAAGTCAAAAAAGAAGGGAAGTGAAGGGGAGGAGAGGGGAGGGTACGGGAAGGGAAGGGAAGGGAGGGGAAGGGAGGGGAAGGGAAGTAGAGATTCTAAGCTGTAGCATTATTGACATTTGTGACATTATTGTGGGATCATTCTCTGTCATGGGGGTGGGGCTGTCTTGTGCTCTACAAGATATTTAGCACCATCTCTAACCTTTACCCACTAGATGCCCGTAGCATGCTCCTCCAGTTGTAACAACCAAAATGTCTCCAGATATTGCCAAGTCTCCGCTGGAGGGAATAGCATCCAGGAGAGAACCTCTGGTTTAGAGAGTAATAGGAGGGGCCAGGCGCGGTGGCTCACACCTGTAATCCCAGCACTTTGGGGGACCAAGGTGGGTGGATCACCTGAGGTCAGGAGTTTGACACCAGCCTGGCCAAATGGGGTGAAACCCCATTTCTACTAAAAATACCAAAAAAAAAACCTTAGTGAGGCGTGATGGCTCACACCTGTAGTCCCAGCTACTTGGGAGACTGAGGCAGGCGAATTGTTTGAACCCAGGAGGCAGAGGTTGCAGTGAGCCGAGATTGTGCCATTGCACTCCAGCCTGGGCAATAAGAGTGAAACACTATCTCAAAAATAGAAACAAAAAACAAAAACAAAACAAACAAAAAACAAGTAATAGGAGGAACCACTATAATTCATCACAAGATCAGGGATGTAATTTTAAACTGATAGCTGTCACAAGGAGACAAGCAGGTGAGAAGCTGGAAGTGAGTGTTACAGGCAGAGGGCACAGTATATGCAAAGGCCCTGAGGTAGGAACAGGCACAGAGGGAGTTGGGTAGGAATGAGCTGAGGCAGATGGGAAGATGGGGCTCAGTGAGGACACAGCCCCGGCAATGTAGACCTGGTTGTCAGTCTTGTCTATACCGGCGAGGAAGAGAGTCTTGGCCAAGAGAAGGCACACGCAGAGGTGCAGGTGGAGGTAGGTGTTGTGATTTCGGATGGAGTGACACAGCAGAAAGGTGGCGATGGCCAAGATGAGGCACACCAAGGAGATGATGATTCCCACGTGGCTAATGACATACAAGGAGAACTCCATCTGTCAGGAAAGAATTCCATAGTTGGGATCTGAGAATGGGATCAAAATCCCCCCAGCGGGGGAAAAAGAGTTATCCAAAACCCTCACTCAGGCAAAATTAGCTTGGGGGACTTTTTGCCCCTCAACACGCAGAGTGAACTAGATCTTGTCCTTCATTATCCTTTGCAATCCACTGGCATCCACCAGCACCTGTTCCCAGCCCTGTCCTATTCACTACTCCATGTTTTACTGGGGCTGGATGTCCACAAACTACATCTCCCAGAATCCTTTGGAACTAAGGTCCTGGATGTAATCTAGGTTCTCCAGTGAGATACATCTGTGAAAGTTTTGGAATGCAGAAGGGTGGCAAATATCAGCTTTCTGCAGACAGATGTGAGCTGTGGCTTAATTCCACATTTCAACTGTTCAGTCCCCAGTTTCATGGTGGAGTGGGGTGGCAAAATGATATCAGCAATTTCTGAGTTACAGCTGCACTGGGGGATGAACTTGAAGCCAAAATTCAAGCGGCAGCCCCCTGACTTCAACTCCTCCATCCTCTCCCAGAGATTTTTGTGAGCACCCAATTCCATGTGTTAAATCCCTTTCTGCTTGAAATACCTGGAGTGGTTTTTCTTCCTGTATTGAATCCTAACTGATAAAGCAGAAATTCGGGAATGCTCGAACTTTGGGAGTGGAACATGACACACTAAGTCCTTCTTCTATGCCATTTATTCATAATTAATTTTAAAATGAATTTTAAATGCATCCGAGGGCTTTCTGTGGGTGCAACACTTGCTAGGCACCATCTTCTGAGCACCTCTCTATGATCCTGTCACAAAGTGGTTAAGAAAACTGACCATTGGCTGGGCACGATGGCTCATGTCTGTAATCCCAGCACTTTGGGAGGCCAAAGTGGGTGGAACACCTGAGGTCAGGAGTTCAAGAGCAGCCCTGGCCAACATGGTAAAACCTCGTCTCTACTAAAAATGCAAAAAAAAAAAAAAAAAATCGGCATGGTGATAGGCCCCTGTAATCCCAGCTAATTGGGAGGCCAAGGCAGGAGAAAGACTTGAACTTGAGAGGCAGAAGTTGCAGTGAGCCAAGATCATGCCATTGCACTCCAGCCTGGACGACAAGAGTGAAACTCAGTCTCAAAAAAAAAAGAAAGAAAGAAAGAAAGAAAGAAAGAAGAAAGAAAAGAAAAGAAAGAAAGAAAAAGAAAACTGACCAATTTCTAGTTGTGTGAGTTTGGACAAGACACTTAACTGCTCTGTGCCTCAGTTTCCCCATCTATTAAAAAGAGAATATTAATGGTAACTGCCTTAGAGAGTTGTTTTAGGAGGATTAAATGAAAACATTTAAAGTACAACTGTGCCAGAAACAAACCATATAAATGTTAGTTATTGTCAGTATTTTTTGTTTTTCTCGTTTTTGAGATGACAGAGCTGGGCTCAGCACAGAAATGATAAGTGACTTTTTCAAGAAAACACAGCTAGAAAGTGGTAGAAATGGGACTTGAAACTAAGTCAGTTTTGCTCTGGATCCAGTTCTCTTAAATCCTAAACCAAGTAGTCCTCGAAATGCTACATGAGGCCTCCCTGATAGGGAATTAAACCCTGGGTCTATCATGATAGGAAAGGATACTTCCTACAACACTAATGAGGATATCCTTCCTTTCTGCCAAATCGACTCATTCACCAAGGCTTATTTCATACTCTATTTCCCCCCAATCTATATCGCTTCTCTTGGAAACACCTCTGAATTCTTACAGCATTACTTCCTGATCCATTTGCACGGTTTAGTGGAAATTGATCCACTAAAGTTGTTTTAGGAGGATTAAATGAAAACATTTAAAGTACAACTTTGGAATCAGACTTCCCTAGATTTCAATTCCACCTCCACCAATTTCTAGCTTCATGACTAGACAGGCCACTGACCCCTTGGTCTCCCATCCTGTGAAATGGGTCTAAAACCACTTAACTTAAAGAGTCCAGCACACTGTAGGTGCTCATTAAGTAAGATCTGTGAGGGCCAGGTGTGGTGGCTCAGGCCTGTAATCCCAGCACTTTGGGAGGCCAAGGTGGGTGAATCACTGGAGGTCAGGAGTTTGAGACCACCCTGGTCAACCTGGTGAAACTCTGTCTCTACTAAAAATACAAAAATTAGTTGGGCATGGTGGCAGGGACCTATAATCCCAGCTACTCAGGAGGCTGAGGCAAGAGAATCACTTGAACCTGGGAGGTGGAGGTTGCAGTGAGCCAAGATTGTGCCATTGCACTCCAGCCTGGGCAACAGAGACTCCATCTCAAAAGAAAAAAAAAAAAGTAAGACCTGTGATTGCTATAGTGCCTAGCCCTATTTAGGGTCATTATTTCTCATTTTATATTTGAGTTTCATGGCTTCCCAACCAGACTGTAAATTCTGCAGGGGCAAAGGCATATTACCTACCCCTTCTGTCCCCATGACTCCGTCAACACCCAACCCCATGGGAGACACACAACAGATGTTTAATCAATATTTTCACATTGGATTTGGAGGCAGATATTCTGTCTCAGGGAACAAATCCTCATTACTGACCGTGAGCTCCCCAGACGCCATGATAATGGCAAGATTTGCCAAGTGATTGCAGCTGCAGATGGTATGCACCTCAGAAGTTTCCAGGACCACACAGCCAGAGGGTGTCCATCTCCCACCCTCCACATCCATCCTCCAGGAAACGCAGATGGGCCTCTCAAACTTCTGCATTGGCTGAAAAAAAAAAAAAAGGCCCTGGTCACCTGAGAATCCCATTCAAATGGATTAAATGTGACCATCCTCAAGAGTCACTGGGGACAAGAACACACAGGGTATGTTCTGAGGGAATGGGACAAAAAATATTTCATTATGCAGTGAGGGCCAGTCTGATGGGGCAGCTTACATTCCTGTTGCTAGAAGAAAACTCCTCCTTTCACCAAATCCGTAACAAGGCCTTCTGCAAAGTCATTCATTTATTCACTTATTCATTCAATGTGTGAGGTTTCTGTGTGTGTGTGTGTCTAACAGAGTCTTGCTCTGTCGCCCAGACTGGAGTGCAGTGGTACAGTCTCAACTCACTACAACCTCTGCCTCCCAGGTTCAAGCGATTCTTCTGCCTCAGGTTCAAGCAATTCTTCTGCCTCAGCCTCCTGAGTAGCTGGGGTTGCAAGTGCCTACCAACACGCTTGGCTAATTTTTGTATATTTAGTAGAGATGGGGTTTCCCCATGTTGGCCAGACCAGTCTTGAACTCCTAATGTCAAGTGATCCACCTGCCTCGGCCTCCCAAAATTCTGGGATTACAGGCATGCATCACCACACCCAGCTAATTTTTGTATTTTTAGTAGAGACAGGGTTTCTCCATGTTGGCCAGGCTGGTCTCGAACTCCTGACCTCAAGTGATCCGCCCACCTAGGCCTCCCAAAGTGTCGGGATTACAGGCATGAGCCACCATGCCCAGCCTTGTTCAATGCATTTTTATTGAATACCTATCGCATGCCTTGATCTGTACTGATTATGGGAAACATTAGTAAATAAAATAGACATGGTTCTTCCCCCAAGGAGATCATAGTGCAGTGGGAAGAGAAACATAAAAACCAAGTAAGCAGAGAAATATTTTTAGTAACAGTTTAAGAACAACAGCATGCTTTAAGAATGTATACTAAAGGCTGGGTGTGGTGACTCATGCCTGTCATCCCAGCACTTTTTGGGAGGCCGAGGCAGCTAGATCACCTGAGGTTGGGAGTTCGAGACCAGCTTGGCCAAGAGGGTGAAACCCCGTCTCTACTAAAAATACAAACAGTCTGGCATGGTGGTGGGCACCTGTAGTCCCAACTACACGGGAAATTGTGGTGAATCGAGATTACGCCATTGCACTCCAGCCTGGGCAATAAGAGTGAAACTCCATCTCAAAAAAAGAAGAAAAAGAAGGAGGAGGAGGAGGAGGAGGAGGAGGAGGAGGGGGAGGGGGAGGGAACACTACGTAGCAGGATCCAGGATCCAATCCGATCAAGCCCTGGCATCACCCCATGGCAGGATGCAATCAGATCACACCTCCCACCATCACTTCATTGCAAGATGCAATCAGATCACAGCTCATTACCCACTCACTATAAAATCTGCCCCAGTTCCCCAGCTTGGGGAGACAGATTTGAGCCAGACTCCTGTCTCCTTGCTTGGCAGCCTTGCAATAAACTTTTCTGTCTACAAAAACCCAGTCTTTCAATGGACCAAATGGACCTAGTTCTGTTTGGTAACAGTGGGAGAGCTCATTCCTCTAGAGGTGGCTTCTGTTAATTGGCTTGAATTGCTAGGAACTGTGGAAGCTTACCGCCTCAATAGCTTCCCATAAAAAAATGAGAGTTAACGCAACTGAGAGATGAGTTCCCAACAGGTAGACGGGAATCTCAGTAGCGACCTCTTCACGAACCTGAATGTTCTCCAGAGTGTAGATGACTGGATCTGAGAAGCCATCTTTCTTCTCCCCAGTCATGATGCTCGCGACAACTCGAGAATTCATCTTCAGCTTCATCTCGGAGTTGGCCAAGGGAGTCTGAGGGTCGTGGAAAAAGCGCTCGTCTAAAACAGACTCCATGCCCACAAAGGAGACAAAAGCCACGCCAGTGGTCCCTGCAGGTTTCCCCAAATGAAAAATGGAGGGAAATCGTTTGCTTAATTGTTATTATGGAAGACCTAACACACACACACACACACACACACACACACACACACACACACACACAAAACCCTACACAGACAGAAACACACACATACACAGAGAGAGAGAGAAAATATTTTTAAATTTAAACATATATTTAAATATAATTTAAATTATTTTTTTAATTTAAAAATAAACTTTTAAATTTAAATTTTTTGTTTTTAAATTATTTTAAATATAAAAATTATGTAAAATTATTTTAAATATAAAAATGATTTTAAAATAAAAATATTTTTAATTTTTAAATTTTTTATTTTAAAATTATTTTAAATATAAAAATTCTTTAAAATATAAAAAATGACTAGTGAGATGTTTTAATCCTTCTTTTCTTGTACAAAGCCTTTGAAATAGTGTTTATTTTAGGTTTACAGTACCTCTCAACCTGGATTAATCACATTTCAACGGCTCAACTGCTAAATGTGACCAGTACATATCATATAGGTCAGTGAAGGTCTCAGTGCTCCAGGATCATAAGGTTATTTAATATTTGACTTCCTTAACAGATGGAAAACTCTGAGAGCATGGACCATTTCTGCCCTCCTTGGTTCTCAACCATCTGGTACTGGTCTTGATGACTTGAAGGGGACCAATAGATGTTTATTGATTAAATACACCATAATCTCTATTCTCAAGAGAGGAGCTATACCTCTGGATTCAGATTCCTCAATTGTGGAACACCCGATCTTTATCTTATCCCTTTTAGCTGCCAAACTCAAAGTCACATTCTCTTCACTGCATTCTTTGTCAATAACTTTGCTTTCGATGTCTGAAAAGAGAAAGGAGGAGTTTGTATGAGGTTACTTAGAAAGTTGGTCCTGAGTTTGATTTCTGTACAAAAAAGGTACACATCCATTGTGGCGAGCAAAGGAAACAAGAGAAAGTTCAATTCATCATAGGAAAGATCTTGAGTCCCGTGATGAATGACCATAGCACTAAACAAATGAGAAACCTAGCTGGAGCCTTAGAAGTGAGCTCTCACATCCTAGAGGGTGCAACAGGGAAAGATGGAGTTGAAATCAACAGTGATAGTAGGCAACAGTCATGATCTTCTCTCTACTCCAAACTTACATGTTTTCTAAAACCAAAAGAAATAGCAGAGGACTAGGGCAAGCCTAGCATAATAAACAAGAGCTCAGGTTCTGCAATCAGATAGTGTTAACTAGGAGGTCCAGCTCTGCCACCCACTAGCTCCCTAAATTTGACCATTGACTTAACATCTCTGGGCCTTTTATTTCTCATCTGTATCATGGCAAGCATTGCATAACCTATCCTACTGGCTCGTCATGAAAATAAGATGGGTAATAGAAACAGAAGTATCCTTGTGAAGTATAAGCCAGAGAATACCATACTTGTTCCCAAATTTTCCAATGCCCTTTTTATTTTACTTCAAATAAAATCTTGGCTGGGTACAGTGGTTCAGGCCTGTAATCCTAGTACTTTGGGAGGCCAAGCAGGAGGATTGCTTGAGCTCAGTAGTTCAAGATCACCATGGGCAACATAGCAAGACCTCATTTCTACCAAAATTTTAAAAACTAGCCAAGCATGGTGGTGCACATCTATCGTCTCAGCTACTCAGGAGGCTGAGGCCGGAGGATTGCTTGAGCCTGAGAGTGCCATGCTGCAGTGAGCTATGATCATACCACTGCACTCCAGAGTGGGTAACAGAGTGAAACCCCGTCTCTAACAGAAGAAATAAAAAGGAAAAAAGAAACCTCACATCCCTACATTTATCTACATTTCCATCTCCTTTCCTTTCTCCTATTGCTCTCATCATCCTCAGTGCCACTCCAGCCACGCTGGCCAACTCACTGTTCCTTGAATTCTCCAGGTATTCCTGCACTTGCTTTTTCTCCAGATATTTACATGGCTCTCCTCCCTGACATCTCTGCCCCAATGAGACTTAGCCTAATCACACTATATAAAATAGCAATGCTCTCTCTAAACCTGACCCTCTCTAACCTTCCTAGCCTGCTGTATTTTTCTCAATAGCACTACCTCTATTTGGTATACCAGATGTCTGTTTATTATCTGACTCAACTTACTCAAGTATGAGATTCATGAGGCTAATTTTGTTCCCTACTGATGGGAGTCCACCAAACACTCTATTTCCACCTCTTGGGCTTCTGGGCATTCATTAGGTTGGAACTTCCTAGGTTTATGTGAATGATACTGCAACAACTACCAGGAGTGGGGTGCTAATGTAAAAAGATCTACAGCACCCACTGTTCCCAAGTACCCATCTATCAAGTACATATGCATCAGGAAAGGATCAGTCTTGCAGCAGTAACAAACAACCCTAAGTCTTAGTGGATTAAAAAATAACAAGTGTTTATATCTCATTAATGCTTTGTGTCTATTGTAAATTGACTTGAGGCCATGTTCTATGTTATCTTTATTCTGGGACCTAGGCAGATGGAGCAGCTGTAATCTGAAGTACTGCTAATCATATGGGCAGAGGGAAAGAAAGTTCTGGAAAGTCTCATACTGGCAACTACTCTATTTCACAATTTATTGGCCTGAACTAGTCCCCAAATCCCACCTAACTGTACAGTAGCCAGGAAGTACAATTCTACCATGGGCTCAGCATGGCAAACAGGAAGTACTCAAACACAGATGATAACTGTCAGAACTTAGCTTCGCACATAGCAAGGGATCAGCAAGTATTTGTAGAATAAATTAATGATATGATCTTAGTACAGTGCCTGGCCTTTGCTAAGTGCTCAGTGAATGGAAAATGTTGTTAATATGATTAGTCTTGCTTTGCTGTGAGTTCAAGTTTTTTGAAATTTCTGCTTTTTTTTTATTGTATTTTAGGTTCTCGGGTACATATGCAGATCATGCAGGATTGTTGCATAGGTACATACGTGGCAAGGTGGTTTGCTGCCTCCAGCCCGCTGTCACCTATATCTGGCATTTCTCCCCATGTTATCCTTCACCAACTTCCCCACCTGGCTGCTGTCCCGAGTTTAAGGTTTTTGAACAGTTGAGGAAAGAATGGGTAAGAAAACCCATGGAAAATCCCATTGCCAAAGTCATCTCTCAAAAGCATCACCAAGGTGTAACCTTACAACAAAGGGTATCTCCTACCTAAGTATTCCGTCTGGACAGTCTGAGTGGCATTCTCTGAGGGTCTCAAAAAAGCTGCCAGCGTTGTGCTTTCCACACTCTCCAGGAAGACTGAGGCCAGGGAGGATGTCTCTTTCTTGGTGAATTTGGTCCATGTGGACATTTGTTCAAGCACAGGAACAAAGCTCTCGGCCATACTCTGCAAGGAAAGACATGTTTGCTCATTCTCTGTCTCTCTCTCTCGTTAATGAAATAACAGCTGTCCTTTTTCTCATTAGGCTGGGAGTCAACCCAAAGGAGAATTAAAAGGGGCATTCACTCGGGCTCCTTTTCCTGATTCAAGAAGCCCCAATAGAAATAAAACTTGAGGCTGGGTGTGGTGGCTCACGCCTGTAATCCTAGCACTTTGGGAGGGCCAGAGGGAGGGTGAGCGAATCACAAGGTCAGGAGTTTGAGATCAGCCTGGCCAAAAGAGTGAAACCCCATCTCTACTAAAAATATAAAAAATATGGTGATGGGTGCCTGTAATCCCAGCTACTTGAGAGGCTGAGGCAGGAGAATCACTAGAACCCAGGAGGAGGAGGTTGCAGTGAGCCAAGAACATGCCACTGCATTCCAGCCTGGGTGACAGAGCAAGGCTCTGTCTCAAATAAATAAATAAATAAACACGGGGTAAGTGGGACATTTGAGAGATATTTGCCTAAGAGAAACAGGATGCTCTGAGCTCTGTAATCCCTGAAAGGCATGGGTGTGGGATCCCCTCCCCACTGACATAGCAGAAATATCTCAACTAGAACCAACTCCAGGAAACACAGTACTCAATTCTACAGCAGATGAAATCTCTTCAAATCCTGCCCCTCTGATATGTTAAATCTATTCTTCTTAGCTGGGAAAGTTATTTTATATGCTCAGGAAAGTTGGAAATTTTTAGGCAAACTAAAAATCCTTAGCAGGATTTGTGTTAAATATAGAAGGTTTTGACATATTTAGCATAATCTAGAAACATCTGTTATGTAGAGTTGGGACCGGGCATGGTGGCTTATGCCTGTAATCTCAGCGCTTTGGAAAGCCAAGGAGAGTGAATCATCTCAGGTCAGGAGTTCAAGAGCAGCCTGGCCAACATGGTGAAACCCCATCTCTACTAAAAATACAAAATATTAGCCAGTTGTGGTGGCAGGCACCTGTAATCACAGCTACTTGGGAAGCTGAGGCAGGAGAAATGCTTGAACCCAGGAGGCAAAGGTTGCAGTGAGCCAAGATCATGCCATTGCACTCCAGCCTGGGAAACAGAGCAAGACTTGGTCTCAAAAAAAAAAGGGTGTTAGAAGGAACAATTTGACACATTAGAGAAGTGAACCAATTAACCACATGGTTTTATTGCAGAAAGCAGTTTGACTTATTTTAATGTGGACAATTTAAGAGAACATGGCTGTTTACAAACTATTGAATGTCTAAAAAAAAATCTGAATCATTTTGATTAATTAGATTTATGAGTCACTCAGGACCCAAGTGACTTTGCCTGTTAGATTTGTAAATCCTCTTCACTAGGTACTTGAAATTTGGGTGGAGTGGGGGGGAGGAATTGGAATATTTATAAATATAGTGTAAAACATTTGAGAAAATTGAACTAAGTTTTTAAATAGGGTTAACCATTTATCAAAATTTAATCCGAAAGCCCTAGGAATGAATGAATGTATACTTTATAAATAAATATATTCATTTAAATTAATAAAATTACAAGTAAAAGTGTAATTCTTATTTTCATATGAAAATAACCAGATTTATGAAGAAAATGACAGTATCAATGAGTTCAATGTAAAGCTTAAAAAAACTAGGTTTTGGCCAGGTGCCGTGGCTCATGGCTGTAATCCCAGCACTTTGGAAGGCAGAGGCGGGCAGATCACCTGAGGTTGGGAGTTCAAGACCAGCCTGACCAACATGGAGAAACCCCATCTCTACTAAAAATAAAAAATTAGCCAGGCATGGTGGTGCATGCCTGTAATCCCAGCTACTCAGGAGACTGAGGAAGGAGAATCACTTGAACCCGGGAGTCAGAGGTTGCAGTGAGCCGAGATTGCACCATTGCACTCCAGCCTGGGTGACAGAGCGAGACTCCAACTCAAAAAAAAAAAAAAAGAAAGAAAAACTAGGTTTTAATAATTTATGCTCATACACACACAAAACTCTATATAGATGTTTGTTTATAACAGCTCTATTGGATAGGCGTGGTGGCTCACGCCTGTAATCACAGCACTTTGGGAGGCCGAGGCAGGCAGATCACCTGAGGTTGAGAGTTTGAGACCAGCCTGACCAATATGGAGAAACTCCATCTCTACTAAAAACACAAAACTTAACTGGGCATGGTAGTGCATGCCTGTAATCCCAGCTACCCAGGAAGCTGAGGCAGGAGTATCACTTGAACCTGGGAGGCAGAGGTTGCAGTGAGCCGAAATTGCAGCCATTGCACTCTAGCCTGGGCAACAAGAGCAAAATCTGCTCAAAAAAAAATATTTTTTTTAATCAGCTCTATTGATAATCTCTAAATTACTGGAAACAACCCAAATGTCTTTCAAAGTTGAATGGATAAACAAATGGTGATACATTCATAAAATGGAATATTACTGGGTAATGAAAAAGGAACGAAGCACTGAACCATGCTACAACGTGGATGATCCTGGAAGACATCATCCTCAGTGACAGAAGTCGGACACAAAAGGACAAATACTGTATGACCTCACCCCTAGAAGGTTCCTAGAGTCATCAGATTCTCAGAAACAGAAAGTAGGATGGTGGGAACCAGGGGCTGGGGAGGGGGATGGGAAGTGAGTGTTTCAGGGCAAGAGAGTTTTTTGGGGAAAGATGAGAAAATTCTCAAGATGAATGGTGGTGATGGTTATATACCAACGAGAATGTTCTGAATCTCATTAACAATAAAAAGAAAGAAGGAGGAGGAGGAGGAAGAAATGGCACTCTATATATACACACTATCCAGGCATCACAAATGCATTATGCTGAGTGAAAGAAGCCAGTCTCAAGAGAGCATATACTATGTGATTTCATTTATGTAACATTCTTCAAAAGACAAAACTCCAGTGACAGAGACTAGGTCAGGGATGTGCAGAAGTTAGTGGTGGAGGGAGTATCTGACTATAAGGGAGAAGCCAAAGGGAATTTTTGGAGATCATTAAAGTGTTCTGCATCCTAATTACAGTGGTAGTTCCACAAATCTATTTAGGTGAGAAAACTCATCAAACTATACAAGGAAAAGGGTAATTTTATTGTATGCTAATTTTTCAAATCTTACAGCTATAAAAAATTGAATGTTAATTCACAATCCATTAATTATAAAGAGATCTTTTCTTTTCTTTTTTTTTTTTTTTTTGAGACAGAGTCTCGCTCTGTCACCCAGGCTGGAGGGCAGTGGTGCTATCTCAGCTCACCACAACCTCCACCTCCCAGGTTCAAGCAATTCTCCTGCCTTAGCCTCCCGAGTAGCTGGTACTATGGGAGCCTGCCACCATACCTGACTAATTTTCATATTTTTAGTAGAGACGGGGTTTTATCATGTTGGTTAGGCTGCTCTCTCAAACTCCTGACCTCAAGTGATCCACCCACCTCAACCTTCCAAAGTACTGGGATTACTGTGTAAGCCACCATGCCCGGCCATAAAGATGCCTTTCAGCACCCAAAGTGTGCCCAGGGTATTTGAAACTCAAAACACAATTTAAAAGACTCAATCATTACCTTCATGGAAACTACAGTCGTTTTATTTTCACACACATTGTCCAGAATGTCGAACATGTCATTTATTTGTGCACAAAAGGAGACCTGTGCCCCAGAAAAAAAAGGAGGGGGGCATTTGTGAGCATGGATCGATCTATTCCCCCAAGCATGTAATCTACAAATTAGCCCATAAAGCCCCATCCTATGAGGTGGTCCTGAATTCCTGAGTCTCTAGAATTCTCATGGAAAGAAAAATTCATTGTTTGATCAGAATTAGAATCACATCACCTTTTCCTTCCATGAATTAAAAAAAGCAAACATAAACAAATAGCAAAACTACTTAGTGATATTAAAAGAAGAGGAAATGTATGAACTAACAGTGGTCCACATGGAATATTATTCAGCCATGAAAAGGAATGGAGTTCTCTGATATGTATTATAGCATGAATAAATCTTGAAAATATCATGCTAAGTGAAAGAAGCCAGACACAAAGGAGCAAATATTGTATGATTCCATTTCAAGGAAATGCCAAGAATAGACAAATCCTCGGAGACAGAAAGCTGATCAGTGTTTACCACAGGCTAGTGGTGGAAAAGAGTGGGGAGTGACTGCTTAATGATAAAAATATTCTAGAAGTAGGCTGAGCATGGTGGCTCATGCCTGTAATCCCAGCACTTTGGGAGGCCAAGGCAGGTGGATCACCTGAGGTCAGGAGTTCAAGACCAGCCTGGCCAACATGGTGAAACCCCATCTCTACTAAAAACACAAAAATTAGCCAGGCATGGTGGTGGGTGCCTGTAGTCCCAAATATTTGGGAGACTGAGGCAGGAAGAATTTCTTGAATCCAGGAGGCAGAGGTTGCAGTAAGCCAAGATTACACCATTACACTCCAGCCTGGGTGACAGAGCAAGACTCCATCTCAAAAAAAAAAAAAATTCTAGAACTAGATTGAGGTGATTGTTGCATAGCATTGTGAATGGACCAAACACCACTGAATTGTACACTTTAAAATAGTTAAAGTGTGAGTTTTATGTTATGTGTACCTCATCACAATTTAAAAAGAAAAACAGTGGTCCAAGGCATGTGGGAATCCCAAAGGTATAATTTAGAAGCTCATACTTAGAATAGTGACATCAATTTCTAAAGAGGCCATGAGTCTTTACTCGTTGCAATGACTTCCTTAGACAGTCAGGATGTCCAAATTCCTTTTTGCATGGCTGGCTGTGTAATACCCCCACACCACCATCACTCAGTTGCAGCACAACACCTTCACTGGTGGTAAAGTCAATATATTCTCTTGTTCTTTTATTAAGAGAATCCTCAAGTTTTAGACAGGCATGCAACCTCTTTTCGCAGCTTCCCTTGCAGCTAGGTGTGACCATGTGACTAATTTCTACCCAATCAGGTGCAAGCAGAAGTGGTGCTCGGTCATACACTTAAAGAGAAGGATTGTGCTTTTCACTTCCTCCTCTCCCCTTCTCACAAGCTGGAATGCAGAGGTGAGGGCAGGAGCTGGAGCAGCCATCTTGAAACACAAAGTGGGAGTCTTGTGTTGATGCTGGCAGAACGTAATGCAGCCATCGTATGTGCTCTGCATAGCTTACACTCAGACGGTTACAGAGGAGAAAAATAAACTGGCTGTCTGGTTTTGGCCATTATTACTTTTTGCCTTGTTAGAACTGCAAAAACAACATTCTACCTAAATGGCTTCTAGGAAAACCTCAAAAACTAGGAACCTTAAAAAATACTTGCATATTCAGGTTTCACGGCAGTTCCCTCTTGGCATTGCTGGGCCTGCTCATTATCGGGTATCATATCTTCCCTACATTTGAAAGGCACCCCTAGGAAGAAAACAACAGCAACCAAACCAAACTTCAAGCTCAGCAAAATATGATGAAAATTCAAGTCTGCTTCCATCTCCTCCCCTCCCCCACTTAAAATCCATCTATTGCCATAATGCACAAGGGGAAAAATGAACAAACCATGACGACACACTGCAACACAAAGGACATGTTGACTACAACATAATTTTCTAATTTGTAATTACATGTTAACTACAACATGCAATTTTCTAATTTGCTCTATTTCACTCAATATCATGACTCTTAGAGGCAATCATGAATATGACTGTAGATGTATGTATTTTATATGTATGATGTCTCACTCAATAGTATGCCCCTGCACAGCTTACATTCTAAGAGGCATGACATTGAGCAAAACAAATTAGAGAAGTCACTCATATAAAAGACATACATCTATAGTCATAGGTAGTATGATACCATTTTTACAAAGCTCCAAAACAAGCATTACTAGGCAGATATTGTTTAGGGCTACATACCAGGGAAAAATATTCTTTTTACTATGGAAATAATAAACACCAAATTCCAAGTGTTTCTCTGAGGAGGATACAAGGAGATAGAGTGGAGAAGGAACATAGAGGAGAACCAATGGTATTGATGATATTGTCTTGATTATGTTGGAAAGTACATCAGATATATTCATTTACTTGTTATACTTCATTGCCTCCAATAAGTTACACATATTTTTCATGTATTAAATAATCCATAATTTAATGGTTTTAAACCTTTCATGGTTTCCCATTGTTCCTGGGGGGAAAAAGGACTCCGAAATACTTTTTTTAAAGACAGGGTCTCACTCTGTCACCCAGGCTGAAGTGCAGTGGCATGATCATAGCTCACTGCAGCCTCGACCCCTCTAGGCTCAAGCAATCGTCCCACCTCAGCCTCCTGAGTAACTAGGACTACAAGCATATGCTACTACAACTGGCTAATTTTTTATCATGATTTTTTGTAGAGACAGGATCTTGCAATGTTGCCTAGGCTGGTTTTGAATTCCTGACCTCAAGTGATCCTCTCACCTTTGCCTCCCAAAGCGCTGTTTATAGGTATGTCACTGCATCCAGCCCTTACAAAATTCCTCACAAGGCACCAAGACCCAGCAGAATCTGACCCCTGTCCACTTCATCAGATATATCTAATGCCACTTCCCCTTGTCCTTATTTGGTGTGAGCCTCCGGACTTTTGCATCTGCTATAACCGAGAACAGCATGATCTCCATTCTTCCTCTAGAGAAGTCCTACTCCTCCATCAAGTTTCTGCTTAAATGTTGTTTGCTTGGAGCATAATCAATATCCTATTAGTTACGCCAAAGCACACTATGATTTTTTGTTTGTTTATTTCATTCATAGTTATGATTAAATAATTCTGTGTGTGCTTTCTGGCTCCTTGCCTAGACTATAAGCTACACACGGACAAAAATCATGCTTGTTATACCCAGGACCGAATCTTCAGCACCTACTGCAGGGGTCTGTTAAACTAACTAATTAATTAATTAATAGGTGCTCCAGAAATCATTTGAAAGAGTAAATTAACAAAAGAGTAAATGAATGGAGAGAAAAAAAGAAACAGAATATGTGGATGAGGTAACAGTAAGAAGAAGATCCAGAGGTTGAGTAGAGTGAGAATTTTCCAACCAAAGCCAGACAGATTCCATTGCCAAGATATACAAAGAGATGATTACTTTGGCAGTTGAAGTTGCCAT
Source organism: Cheracebus regulus (assembly GCA_963574635.1). NCBI lineage: Eukaryota > Metazoa > Chordata > Mammalia > Primates > Pitheciidae > Cheracebus > Cheracebus regulus. The sequence continues at coordinate 1,154 of CAUYQU010009479.1, read as the reverse complement.
CTTTCTGGGAGCCTTCTGGATTGGGACGAAAGCCTGAAATGCAGCTACAGTTGTAGGAGCCTAGGTCATTGGTGCAGACAGAATTTGGACCACATGTTGATGGATCTTGGAGGCACTCATCAATATCTGCAAAGAACTGGAGAATATCAAGAAACCCAGAAGAGCAAAGAGAAACATCTTTTCTGGACTGTCCAGCAAACCCTCTGCTCACCTCTACATTCCACTTCTTGGTCTGTAAAATTCAGCTGTCCATTGCTTGGTGCAAAGCCAGGGTGGCAGGTGCAAAAGTAGCTCCCAGGAGTGTTGGTGCATGTTGAATTGATGGGGCACATTTCAATGCATTCATCAATATCTGTGGGGTACAGAATGGGTGTGGAGCCAGGTTGGCCAAATGATTCAACAAAATCATGCTTCTTCCCTTTCCAAAATAAGGAGTCATGTTTCACTAGAAAATGGTGTCCCAGAGAGGGACTACATTTCCCAGAACCCTCTCCATCTAGGTGAGGTCATGTGATTTTCATTCATGGACTGTGAGAGCCATGATATATGCCACTTCAGGGCCAAGGTTGTCAAGAAGTGGGTGTAACTTCTCTCTCTTTCTTTCTTCTCTTTCTTTCTTTCTTTTTCTTTCTTTCTTCCTTCCTTTTTTCTGTCTCTATTTTTTTCTTTTCTTTCTTTTTTTCCTTCCTTCCTTTCCGTCTTTCCTCTTTCTTTCCTTTCTTTCTCTCTCTCTTTCTTTCTTTCTTTCTTTCTTTCTTTCTTTCTTTCTTTCTTTCTTTCTTTCTTCTTTTCCTCTTTTCCCCGTTTCCCCCTTTCACCCTTTCCCCCTTTCTCTCTTTCTTTGACAGAGTCTTGCTCTGTTGCCCAGGCTGCAATGCAGTGGCACAGTCTCGGCTCACTGCAACCTCCACCTCCTGGGTTCAAGCAATTCCACTGCCTCAGCCTCCGAGTAGCTGGGATTACAGGCCTGCACCACCACGCCTGCCTAATTTTTGTATTTTTAGTAGAGACGGGGTTTCACCATGTTGGTCAGGCTGGTCTCAAACTCCTGACCTTGTGATCTGCCCACCTCAGCCTCCCAAAGTGCTGGGATTACAAGTGTGAGCCACTGTGCCTGGCCCTCTCCTCCCCCTTTCACCTTAACTGGCTGAAAC
>CAUYQU010009477.1:0-35623 GCA_963574635.1 Cheracebus regulus | reverse complement strand
TCACACATGTGAATACACACACACACACATAATTTGCCAAGAATACAATAGCTGACAAACTTGTTTATCAAAAATGGAGAGATAAATACTTCTCCAGAAAAACAAAAGCTGAGAGAGTTTATCATCCATAGATCTGTCGTATAAGAAATGTTAAAGAGAGTTCAAGTTAAAATGCAAAACAGCAACAGGATAACAAAAAGTATAAAACTCATTGTTGAAGGCAAACATATAGACAAAAAATACCATATTACTGTAATAGTAGTGGGTAAATCACTTTTAATTCTAGTATAAAAGTTAAAAAACAGCAGTCTTTAAATGTCCGAGATATATTTTTTAAAAGATGAATTTGTAGGCACATACACATGCATGCATTCACATACATTTTACAAATTAGTATATTACTCAAAGTTTTTGAAAATAAAAGATTATGCACTTTTATTTACAAGTAAATGGTAAACCTCCAGAAATTCTAAATAATGTCAGAAGTGAGCAACAGCCAGGAGCACTGGCTCACACCTGTAGTCCCCCCCCAAAAAGAAGTTAAAAAGCAAAAGTTTTTTTAAAAACTATATTATATTAAAAGGAACACAGTATGAATAGATGTAAATATTGACAAATTTTCAAACATTTGACTATGATGTATCCTAATTTGTATTTATTTTTGTGTGTTCTGTTTTGGTTTCTCTCAAGTATTGAATATATAGGTTTATGTCTTTTCCAAGTTTGGAACATTTTCAGACATTATTTATTAAAATACTTTTTTAGGCCAAATCTCTTTCTCCTATCTTTCCAAAACTCCAATGTTAGGTATTGTATAGTCTTTTATGTCCCTGAGTCTCTATTAACTTTTTTTTTCAATTCAGTCTGTTTTTTCTGTTGTTCACACTGAGGAATTTTTCTGTGGCTAGTTCTTTGATTCTTCTGTCTTTTCTATTCCAACACCATTCATTGAGTTTTAAAATTTTAACCATTGTTAACTCTCAGTCTGAGATTTCCATGTATTTCTTCTTATATCTCCTCTTCTTTGCTGAGACATTCCAGTTTTTAATTTGTTTCAAAGATATTTATAGTTGCTTGTTGAACCACTTTCATGATGGCTAAGGAAGATAATTCTCATAAATTTATTGTCTTGTAATCAATCGATTGTCTTGTAATTCGTTGATTTTGATTGTCTTTCCTTATTGTAATTGAGATATTCCTTGTTTTTGACATAATGAATGATTATTTTTTATTGAAACCTGTACATTTTTGGGCATTGTGTTATGACACTGTCGATATTATTTCAATATTGCGTTTTAGAAAGTCCTCTCTGACTCTACCCCATGTTGGGGAAGATGATGACACTTGCTCATTTTTGCCAGATGTGTTTAGAATCTAGGTTTTCCACTACCCTCTCTTACTTTCCAGTTTGGCAAGGGAGAGGATCTTCATCACAGGTGGGTGGGTGGCTGGACTGATTGCTGAACTGATTTACTAATTCATGTTCTGCCCTAGATTTCAGTTAATGTCATCCAATCTGAGAGTTGCAAGTAACTTCAGTATTGCTGAGAAGTTGTAAAATTCTGATTTTCCCTAGGCCTCCTCCAAAACGATCACATTTAGAATGGGAAGAGTGATTCCTTACCTTCAGATAGTAGTGGAAGCCTAGTACTAGACAAGCCTTCCCATATGGTCCCACTGACATTATAATGCGGGTTCATTGCCATCCAGCTTGGATGATAGTCTCAGACACATAATCTGACACTACTGGCAAAAATATGGAGTGAGTCATTGCAGCCTAATGAGTGTGGAAGTTCTGCCTCTCTACTTGGCCTTTCTAGGGGTCTGGTGATGGTTCAGCAGTTTTTTCTTTAGTGGTTTTCTGAAGTATCATAGTTATTGTATGAATGTTACTTGTCTTGCTGGGCTGCTGTTTCCTGGTCCTTTGAATAGAGATGCAGTATTTTATTGGGGCATTTAGAGTTTTTATGTCTGTACCTATTGACATTTTGGAGTTGATGCCTTTACCAGTATCCATACATACACTGGATTTATATGAGCCAAAAAGGAAAATCCAGAGAAATCATCACTGACCTCATGTTCTGAGATCTCCACTTAATCTACTTTTTTATTTGCACCTTTCCTATGATGTATATTTTAACGTTCAGGGTATTTTAACTCTCAAAGGTTGAAAGAAAAGAATTGAAAACAAAAACAAAAGCAATTCAATCAAATAATAGAAGGCATGAAGAGACATTTTCTCAAAGAGGCTATACAGATGGAGAACAAACAGGTGAAAGGACGTTTAACTTAACCATTGGGAAGATGCAAATTAAGACCACACACGGATATCACTACACAGCTATTAAATCATCTAAAAAAGTGGTGACAATACCAACTTCTGGAAAAGGATACCAAAAAACTGGATTTCTGATGCACTGCTGGTGGGAATATAACATGAGATAGTCACCTTGGAAAATAATTTCACAGTTAAAAAAAAACAACAACAAAACTAAGCATGCAATTACGTGTGGCCCAGATATTACACTATCAGGCATTTAGTCCCTAAAAATAAAAGCATACAAATGAATATTTATTACAAATCAATTTGTATTAGGTAAAACCTGGAAATAGTAAAAATGTCTCCTATTGTAGCAAATAATCCTTACTACACCTACACCAAGGAGTACTACTCAGCAATAAAAAAAGAATGAACTACTGACACATGAAACAACTTAGGTAAATCTCAAGGGCATTATCCTGCTTGAAGAATCTCATCTCAAAAGTCACATACTGTTCTATTCAATCTGTAAAATCATTTTCAGCTGGGCTGTGTGGCTCACACCTATAATTCCAGTAGTTTGGGAAGCCAAGGCAGGTGAATCACTTGAGGAGTTCGAGATCAGCCTGGCCAAGATGGTGAAACCCCTTCTCTACCAAAAATATATATTTTAAAAAATTAGCCAGGTATAGTGGCGCATGCCTGTAATCCCAGCTACTCGGGAGGCTGAGGCAGGAGAATCGCTTGAATGCAGGAGGCAGAGGTTGCAATGAGCTGAAATGGCTCCACTGAACTCCAGCCTGGGCATCAGAGTGAGACTCCATCTCAAAAGAAAAAATTCTCTAAGTAACAAAATTAGAGAGATAGAGAACATAGTGGTAGTAGTCAGGGTTTAAGGATGATGATGTGTTTACTTTTCTAGGGCTGCTATAATGAAGTACCACAAATCAAATGATTTAAAACAACAAAAGTTTTCTATAGCACAGTTCTAGAGGCTACATTTCTGAAATTGAGGTGTCAACAGAATTTCTTCAAAGGCCCTGAGAATCTGTTGTATGCTCCTCTTAGTTTCTGGTGACTGCTGACAGCCCTTGGCATTCCTTGGCTTACTGCTTTGTAACACCAATTTCTGCTTCTGTCTTCATTCAGCCTTCTCTGTGATGTTATGTGTTCTTCCTTCTTTTATTATTAGGACACCAGTAACTGTGATTAGGTCCCATCCAAAATATAGAATATTTTCATCTCAAGGCCCTTAACTAATTACATCTGCAAAAAAACCCATATCCAAATCAGCTCACATTCAAAGGTTTGGGTGGAAATGATGGTGAAGGGGAATGAGGTGAGGGTGATTTAGTGGGATAGTCTGAGGTATATCTTATGGTGATTAAATAGTTCTGTATCTTGGTTGATACAGTGATAGTCACACAAATCTACACATATGATAAAATGGCATAAACCTGCAAGTACACACTTTTCTGGTTTTGATATTCTTTTATAATTACACAAGATGTAACCATTGGAGAAAATAAGCTAAAAGCTACATGGGACCTCTCCATACTATCTTTTGAAATTTATTATCATTTCAAAAATTATAAATGGGTCTAATAATTTACTTGCAGATGACAACAACTTTTCCCTATTTATGTCTCTGTGTATATATATATGTATTATATATATTCCTCACTTTACATTGTAGCTAATACAGAATACAATGTTATATGCCTCTGCAAAAAAGGGGAAACAATTGATAATTATTAAAATGTGTCATTAGTCATGTGTCCAATAGTTTAAAAATTTGCTTATATTGTCAAAGAGTTTATACATTTGCTCAGAAGGTTGTAAGAATAAGAGTGACTGACTGTCTTACTGAGTGTTCCTGATTTAAATATTAGGCCTAGAGTGTCACTGTCTATATAATGAAGTTAAATTAAGACCCGAATTAATTAGAAAGTGTCATAATGCATCTTACATAGTCGAAATTCCTTTCTATGCTCAAACTGATTTATGTATATTTAATGGCTTTAGTTAAAAAGAGGACAATTGAATGATTAAAGGTTTTTTAAGATCATAGAACCTTTATCCTAAAAATAAAATGGGAACATGAGCAACCTATTTGCACAAATCTTTTACACAGCGGACAAAATAGAATCTCGTACAAGGAGACTGAATATACTGGATTGAATATACTGGATATATATGTACACACACACACACACACACACACACACACGCTGTCTCTGCATTGTAAATGTGTCCTTTAAAGTGTTTTAAATATGTTATTTGTAAAATAATTATTTTTAACATCATTTTACCTAGTAAAACATTTATTTTTTCTAAAATGTATACAGGGTTTAAAGCCAAGTTATATTAAGGTAGCTGACTGGCAGTTGTCTGTTTTATTAGAAATGAGATTCCTCCTCCTCTATCCACCAGAAACTTAACACAAAATATGTTACCATTGAGAATTTAGTATGATTAGGATTGACACTTCTTTTCAGAGAAAATCTCCATAGGTGGAATCAAAATTTCATAAGGGAAATAAAGCTGTAACAATAGAACAGAACTGCAAAGAAAGAAAAACGAATCACAACTCAGGTTACAGATCATTTGTGAGAAGGATGACACTATTTTCTGATTAGACTTGAATTTCCAATTGTGTGTTTACAGACAGAAATGAGTCATGAATTATAATTTTGAATTATCATTCTTAATCGCAATCACAACAGATTTACAATTCACTTGTAAAATGACACTTTTCTCACTTATCATAGCATACATATTAATATCAAAAATTGTAGCCTAAATTTATCTAGTGTATTCAATAACAAAACACCAAAAGATATTGTAAAGATTAAATTGACTCACTTTTATGGTAGAACTCACTAAACATTTAAAAGCAGTTTCAGTACATTGCAAATTGATCTCAATGTAAAGTGAAGTGTATAATTTACTTTTCAGAATCAAATCAAGTTAAAATTGTGAAGATAAAATAATTGAACAAAGAAAAGAGTTAAATATTTGTTATAAATTAATATTGAGCTAAATATGAGGACCATTCTATTAGACAAGCCATTTAGAAATTCTAGGATGTTATTCAGGATTCAAATGTGTTTCAGCATCCTTATTGTGCAAACTTACTGACCATGACACAATGTGATCCTGAAGGTGAATGGCGATTATTTAGGAATAAGAACTTTCAGTCTGGACCTTTGTGTGAAAAATATTCCTTTCTAAATTACATTATAATGCAATAATTTAAAGTAACAGGGAAAGTTCTGCAGATTTTTTTTTTTTTTTGAGATAGAGTTTTGCTCTTGTTGCCTAATCTGGAGTGCAATGGCGCAATCTCAGCTCACTGCAACCTCCGTCTCTTGGGTTCAAGTGATTTTCCTATCTCAACCTCCCAAGTAGCTGGGATTACAGGTGTGTGCTACCATACCTAGCTAATTTGGATTTTTAGTAGAGATGGGGTTTCTCCATGTTGGTCAGGCTGGTCTCAAACTCCCAACCTCAGGTGATCCGCCTGCCTCAGCCTCCCAAAGTGCTCGGATTATAGGCATGAGCCACCATGTCCAGCCAGAAAAGATTTTTTAATGATTTCTGTGTTTGTTATTTCAGACTATTTCTGAAGCCAATTATTTGAATATCTCAATATTTCATAGAGCCAATTATTGACAGAATCCAAAATATATGTAAGCCAGACATTGCATTGTGTCATTTTGCTCCTTTGTTCTATTCTATTTACTTCTATTTTATTCCTAACTCCAGCCCCAAATGCTTTGTTGTCTGAAGTTCTTCACTTTCCATGTCAGGATAAATCTATTGATTCATAGCAACTGTGTTAACACTTATCAGTATAGTACAATAATTTACATATTTATTTCCTTCAGTAGTCAGCTCCTTGAGAATAAAGATTATGAATTATTCATGTCTGTTTTTCTACATGCCCAATGGAGTGTCAAGTACATCAGACAGCCTTTTGTTTCAGACTATGTTCTCAATGATGTTCTTATACCAAAAAGTATTGGAAGATAGATATAGTGTCTACTTACAGAGCAAGAGTATATTTTTCAATTGCCCAGAATAGTAAAGGTAATATCAGTCTCCCAGGCAAAGGATCAGTTTACTTGCAGTCCATTATAAAATGTTTGTCTACCCTAAACCCAAAGCTCCTCACTTATGATTCAAACACACTGCAGGCAGGTATCTACTTGGACTACTCCATGTTGTTCCCATGGAACTTAATGTTGAAGAAAAAAAAAAATACAGCTATGAAATTCCTCAGATTCTTTGTGCCATGAATAATATAAATCCTTTGTCTATGTCTCCAGAATCTCAGATCTCTATTAGCATCCATGAAACTATGAGAGGCTAACCTACTAGCATTCAAATAAAGTAAAACCTTAGACCCTGCACATTTCTTGAAATTAGTTACTCATATCATAGATGTAAACTATGAATGCAAAGAAAAAAGAAAAAACAAAACAAAACTAAAAGCCAAATTGTCGATCTGGTCTACACATTACCCATTTCACATATCAGGAATCAGAGGTTCAGAAAAGTTGTGACACCCTCTAAAATGATGCTTAAAACATATTTTTGTGAATGTTTAGTAGTATATGAGTAATTATTAAATTATATCAATACATTTTCTGATTATACAGAAAACAACTATAAAAGCATGCTTCCATATGATGTTAGGACTGATATTTATCATTTGCATGCACAATCACATTGGCATGGTGATGTACTTCTTTAATTGTTCAGAATAAAAGAACAAACAGAGGAAAAATATTTATATACATATACAATATGGTAAGATCAGGTGGGTATGTTGTGACATGCTATATAAAGAAGTTTTTGAGTAGTCTAATTAGAAAAGACTGGAATGAGAAATTTTATAAATGATCCTTCATAGGATAAGCATCTGACTTTTAGCAAACCTACATTATCTCATATCTAAATCTGTGTTGTCCGACAAATTAAATCGTGTTATTAATTTAAATTTTACTGATTTTTAAATTAAGGGCATATTCAATTGGTATTTTGTTTTTTCTAAACCTGTATGAGCTATAAACATGAGGAATCTCTACTTACTATATTTTTACACGTAAATATTATTTGTAATGATTTAAATTAACAAGGAAAGTTTGCAAGAAGTATTTTTAAAGAAATCTGAGCAAGTACATTAACTTACCTTTTAGAAACTCAGCCCTAAGACGTACACTCAGTTACTGACAGGACATATACTATAGCTGTTCCTTGGTGTATATGGAGAAGTGATCCCTCTCCCCATACCAAAATCTACAGACTAATGTTTAGCAGTCAGCCCTGCAGAACTTGTGTTTAGATAAAGTAGGCCCTCCATATAAGAGGGTTTTGCAACCTGAGAATACTGTGTTCTTGATCTGTGTTTGGTGGAAAAAAATCCATGCATAAGTGAACTCATATACTTCAAACCTGCCTTGGTCAAAAGTCAACTGTATATTAAAACTAAGCTCTTTTCATTGCGTCATTTGACTCCCTTTTTACTTACTGTTTATCTAGAGAAGAAAAGTAGAAAAAAATCACTCATCTATTAATCAGAGATAACATGAAATAATTTCTGAATCCAAAGTTATTTGGTTGTAGAGACTAGTAAATTATCTAGTAGTTGTAATCCAAATGTTTGAAGTTCTATTGACAAAATGGTATGCCAAAAATATAAATCATTACCCTACTATTACTGATTCTGTATTGCAATGTATTTGAACACTGATTTGTGAAAATCAATGCTTAGCTAAATTTTGTAAAATCTTTTTGTTTTCTTATTACACAATTATGACATAAACACATAATTAAGATTCCAATGCCTTCTTAAACATTCAGTTCATGAAAAGTTAAATGCAGTCATTTTGGATATAATCTCATCTTTTGGTAAAGTGAGTACACCGTGTGCTTGGTTTATTCATTTAAATTGTTATCACATAAAATGCTCATTACTCCATGCTCATTATGTGTGACACAAGTTAATTAGGCTCAGATGTCTTTCTATATATCTTTGTTATACTTTTCTTACCTTTGATTGCTACTATAAGGTAGGAGAATAAAGTAAAAATCCTTAATAATGATTCTTAATTTATGTAAAAATAAACATGTATTTTCTAATTCTGTGTATTTTATCATATTTTACTTATTTAATTTAATTTATTAAACTGGAAAATCCACTAGTCCAATTCTAAGACAGCTCTAACACTTCAAATTGTATGTATTTTAAATTGACTTTACATATTTAAATTTAATCAGTGGCTTTTTTAAAAACATGACTTACATCCCAACTCTGATGACTCTTGTCAACACCAGAGCCAAAAAAAATGGATCTTTTCTTGCCAAATGTTAAACTTAAGGATTTATTTGCTTAAAACATAGTAACATTCCTTACCAATATTTAAAATGCTGTTGACTTTTAAACAATATGAATCTTAATAACAAAATTCTGCCAAGAGGGCTGGATTGGCTTAAAGTTGCTTAGAGAATTATTCTGATGTTTGTTAAATTGGACTGAATCTTGCTTTCCTAGGGAAATGTGTATTGTTAACAAACAGAATTTAAGAGAAAAAAACCAATTATACTCGCTCTGAAAAATAACATAATAAATGAGCAATCTCAAATTCTACAATTTTTATGACTCAAAATGTGTTAATTTCCCCTTATTGATTTTGGAAGTCCCAGTAACCTAGTGTCAACATAACTCATGGAAATAATATTTAACAAACTCTAAGTCCTAGAAAGTGGGGAAAGGAAAGATCTGAATGGCTCTGGAGGCTCATTTTGACAGTTTAGTTTAGAACCTGCTTAGTAGGTCTGAATTAGCTTGAGAGAGGAGTAGGCTGATACCAGCATCTGTGTCCTGGAGATTAACTCATTCTAACCAGGACACTTTCTGAATAAGGAAATGTCTATCATCACATATTTACATATTCCCCCAATTTCCTTCCTCTTATTCCTATAAATATGTAAACATAATAAGGATGGGATTTTTCCCTATTAAGACATTAATCATGATGCACATTGATTATTTTTGCCCAGCATAAGCTATAGGATAATAAATTATCTGGATATGCACTGTACACTTTTCTATAGTCTGTTTTAACCTAATAAAACACTTTCATATCTGAAACACACACGCTAAACCACAAAACAACAAATAATAATTTATATCAGAATAGAAAATATTATAAATATATTTTAAATATATATGAATAAAATAATACTTTATAGCTTTTTATTTAACTTTATTATGGTTCCTAGGAAAGAAAGGCATAGTAGTTGGTGTGTAACTCATCTTCTCTATCCTGGAGGTGTCCAAAGAGAAATCATGAGCTTAAATCTCCTTTTGAACATATCAGATCTTCACAAGGTAATATTAATGGGAAGATGACTTTATTCCAGAAATTTTTAAATGAAGTATACCTAGGTTACTTATGATAAATACATTTGAATAAATGGATTTACAAAAACTGGGCCACTGGAAAATGCAAGTATCAATTCTATAATTTTGTAAATCAAAAATAAAGATATTTCATTACTAATTGTTCTTTTTGTTTCAGGGATGCCCTGTATGTATTACTTAGAGTTGTTATTGTTGTTTGAAATGGTGTCAGGCTGGAGTAGCTGGGACTACAGGTGTGCACCACCACACCCAGCTAATTATTGTATTTTTAGTAGAGAAGGAGTTTCACCATGTTGCCCAGGATGGTCTCCATCTCCTGACCTCGTGATCTGCCTGCCTTGGCCTCCCAGGGTGTTGGAATTACAGCTGTGAGCCACCACACCCAGCCTAGAGTTTTAAATATTAAATCTGAGCCAAGGGTTATCCTTACATCCCATTGAAGGCCATTTGCAGTGCAAATTACTACATGCTTTGTATGTGCCTAACATTTTTTTGTATTCTTTTAATTGTTAGTGAAGTTTAGTGCTGGAAAAGATAGCTTATTCTTATGAATATAATTTGGCAATTTGACCCTTTGCATTATTTCAGTTGTACTCTGAAAGAGACTCTCTTTGCTTTGTCCAGATAAATCATTAATGTTGGAATTGTAACCACTATGGCAGATTAATGGGATGACATAAGGTATGGTGGAATAAAAAAAAAATGCTCATTAGTGTGATCGTAGGTATCCTGAAAATCTTCCAACTTGCAGAAGAAAATATTATCTACAGTTTACTAAACTCTTACTGAGTACTTGGCGTAGACAAATTCCTTTGCCTGCATAATGTCATTGCTTCATAATAGCAAACACTGAGTCATGTATTAATACCTCCTTCAACAGATGAGAAAACTAAGACTTAGAAGAGGCAACCAAACTCTTATATGGAAACACCAGTTATTATCAATGAATAAGAGTCACTCTGAGCTACTCTTTCCAAAATATCAATTGACTACGATACTATAAAATGTTCAAAAATATTAAATTTTATACATAGTTCTTAAAAAAGAATGTCTTAACATACTGAGTTTCTCTTAGCATATTGTTCTAAATAAGTATATAAAATGACATATCGTTCCCTTAGATATAATTAAATAAATTTTATTATTTTAAGTGTTATATGTTACATAAGTTTTTCAAGAAAAAAGCTTCCTCTTGAAAACACTGTGATAAAAAGCAAGAATGAAATTGTAATTATGACTATATCACACAGTGAGATTATAGCACCAAATTATGTGGTTTTTGCTATACTTTCTATCACTAAAATATTTTATAGAAATACTCTGAGTCAATTAATTCATTTATCTTCCTACATGTACACAGAATGAATGCATTCAGTCATGTGAATAACAAATTTGCATATTATATTTTACCTTAGAAAATCACTTGTTAATTTATTTTCTGTAAACCATATAATTTTATTTATAAAGTTTTACTCCACTAGATAGTTAAGGGTATAGGTAGAGGTAGATTTTAAAAGTTCCAATACCACTTCCCTGTGTCTTCATGTATTAATTTATTCATTCTGAGCATGTTTTTGAGCACTTACCGTGTGACAGATTCTATTTTAGTAACCATGGACATAGCCGAGTGCAAAACAAAGTTCCTGCTTTATTGAGCTTATATTCTAGAAGAAAAAGACAAACAATAAACATGAACCTATAAATACCAGGCAATTACAAGTGAAATACAGCCATAGAAGAAGACAGAGGGATAGAGAGATGGGGATGGGTGCTATTTAAATATGGTGGTCTAAAATTTGGAGACAATTGGGACTAGTCCTTAAGTGAAATAAGAGACAAGGAAGATTGAAATATAAAAGAGTAAGGGAGAGTAGAGTCATGAGGTAGAGGAAATGAGTAAAAGCAGAAGAGAAATAATTCACTCCAGGTTCTCTCAAAAAGTAGAGTTAAAATTCAATTTTCTGGTAGCTCTTCCTTTCTCTTCCTTTCTTTCTGAGATTGGGTGCAGTTGAAAATGTGTCTTTATCTGGCAATACAAAAGAGACATAAAGTCAACATTTTATCCTTTCAGCAGAACCCTGGCTCAGGTGTCTAAAACACTGTTGTCGTCTTGTCTCATTATTCTTACTATTGTTGTGTTTGGCATGTCTTCTGGTGATAAAACTGGCCACACTGGCCTTTGGGTACGGCATGTATTGCTGCTGACTCTAGGTCCTGCCATCTCTCCAGGCATCAAAGACTCATCCTTGAACAGCTCTGTGGCCAGATCACTCCTTCATGAGTTCCTCGGTATCTGATCCTTCATCTTAATCCATTTATTGTGCCTTTTTATGTTTCATTGGTCAAAAAGGATTAATTTGCAACTATTTCCTTTTTATGGAAATGATTCATCTTTGATACAGCCCCTTCCTTTCTTGAAGCACTAACTGTGGGGCAACCTTAACTGCTGTGGTGAGAGGAACAAACTTTACTTATTAAAGCCAAAAACAACAAAACACACACATACAGTCATTGGAATGTACTTAAAAATTGCATTAACTTTATATATACAGTTTCATAAAACATAGCCTTGCTTTTTAACATAAATTTAAGGCTAGTCTGTTACTATTATCCATTTCATGTCAGTCTCTTTCTTCTGTGCAATTATTTCTAATTTTAATAAAGTGACTATTAAGTACTGATTATAAATGTTATTGTCCACACAATTTCAAGCTAGACTGAAACTCTACCATAAAAAGAAAGCAAAAGTAAATGTTTTCAATGAAAGTTAAAATACAATCATAGCACTTAAAACACTACTAGGAAGCCAATAAAAAATTATTAATGTAAATTAGACTGAACATTTTTACTTATACCTACTACAAGTAGGATAGTTGTAAAATTCCAGGAACTAGAAAACTGAATCATTCATCTAGCCAAAAAGGTCAAATTTTTAAAAAGAATTATTGACAAAATAAAATACACAACAGAACATTTCAAACAGGCTTTCTTCAAATTCTGCTAAAAATGAGATATTTGCATTTTAGCTATACTTCTTTCCTTTGTCTAAAAAGAGGTGCAGTACCTCATGCCTGTAATTCCAGTACTTTAGAAAGCAAGGTTTGAAACTTGCCTGGCCAAGATAGCAAGTCCCTGACTCTACAAAAAAGAACATGACAATAATAATACTAATATCGGGTCATAATGGTACATGTCTGTAGTCTCAACTACTTGGGAGGCTGAGATGAGAAGATGGGAGGATTGCTTGAGCCCATGGGTTCAAGACAGCAATGAGCTATCATCATGCTACTGCACTCCAGCCTGGGTGAAAAAGGAAGATCCTATCTCTAAAAAACAAAAAGTAAAAAATGAAATGAGAATTGAATTTTAATAAATTAATTTTGGCCTTGTCTCTTCCAAAAGGTGGGGAAACACTCGAATATAGAAGAGAATTTCCCACTGTCAATGGAAAACATCAGAAATATTTCTTTCTGAATGTGCAATGTCTCAGTATCTGTTAAATATTTAATGTCATGTCTCAATACCTTTAGAGCCTTCTACTTTTAGCCATAGGTGATCAGTTAGCTTGGAGATTGCAACATCTTGAGATACATGAATATTAGTTTGCTTGTTACATTGTATATAAGGTAAACCTCAAAAGCAAAAGACAAAATAGAGTACACTGTTAAGTGATATTTACAAATCTTAACTGTTTTGGAATCATCTGAGGAGCTTTTAACAAGTTTAGGTCTCACTTCTGTGATTTGATTTAATTGGTGTTACATACGGTCTGCACATCAGGCTATATAAAATCCCTCCGGGCTATTCTACTTTGCATCCAAGACTGAAAATCACTAAAGTCAAATTTAATTTTGAAAAATTGAAACATTTCAGATGAAAGCTAAGTGGTTATAATTGTAAATAGAATACTTATCTTTGCGTTGGAAACATTAAAACTCTCTTCTAGCTCTTTTGAAATTTACAGTAAATCATTGTTAACTGTCATTTTCCTATACTACTATTGAGCATGACAATATATTCTTTCTATATAACATAGTTTTTGTACCCGTTAACCAACTTTTCTTCCTCCACTTCCCCCTTCCCTTCATAGCCTCTAGTAATCATTAATCTATTCTCCATCTCCACGAGATATGCTTTTCTAGCTCTTACATATAAGTGAAACATGCTATGTTTGTCTTTCTTGCCTGGCTGACTTCACCTAACATGACCTCCAGTTTCATCAGTGGTACTTGATTCAAGCATGACAGGATTTCATTCTTATATATTGCTGAATAACAGTACATCCTGGAAGATATTAGACTAGAAGCAGCTGATGTGCATTACTCTCATGAACAGGAAACAAAGGGGCTGGTGAACTCTGACCTCAAAAGCCAGCATCTGAGTAAATATGTAAGGACCCATCAAGATATCAGAGGAACACTGAGATCAGAGAGGAACAAAGGTGGCCACCAGCCTATCTGGGCTCAACATGGAGTTAGGAGAACCTGTCTAAAACAAAAAATGATGAATGAATGAGAACCCCCAAGGGAATTCACATTCTTCACAAAGACCTGTGCAATACTGGGAGGAGGAGAATCTGCCTCCTCTACTCTCCCACCCCCACATCACCTCACTATGTTTCTAGACTGAAGCAGAGAGTTACCTAGACACTTTGCAGGGGTAACTCTTGAGTCCTAGTAGAACTCTACAAGCCTTGGGCCTTAGAGCCGACTAGCACTTATGCCATAACCCCAGTAGAGGCTGCAGTTGTACTCCCTGGAAGCAGTAAGATTGTTCCATTCTCCCCACCACACAACCCCACCTTGCCTGACTGGGCTTGCTATTAGATTCCTACCCAGCACTCTGGTTTAGGCCCAAATGCAGCTGGTCCTCCACCTATCCCCACTACTGGTAGCCATGCAGGTAAAACTTGCTAGAGGTTCTGGCCCAGTAACCTCACTTTTGTGTGAGCTCACCTGAAGGAAACATTCATACATTACAGTGTGCAACCTCACCAGCTCCCACCACTGGTAACCGGTGAGTAATGCTTGCTAGAGTTTCTGTGCCAGTGGTCCTGCATCTATGTGTACTTAACTGAAAGGTATAGCTTCCTGTGGTCCTAGGAAATACCTGGATAGCAGAACATATGAGCCAACCCACCTTAGCCGCTGGTAGCCAGGCAGGCAGCACCCCCTCAAGCTTCCAGCCTAGCAGTCCCACTTCAGTGTGAACTCACTGATGGGCACAGCTTCCCATTTTTCCAGAAAATACCTAGACAGCTGAGTCCATAAATCCAACTACCCCCACTACTGGTAATTAGGCACACAACACCTGCTATGGTTTTTGGCCCAGTGGTCCCACTTCTTTGGGAACTCAACTGGAGGACACAGCTTCCTGTTGCCTTGGGAACACTTGGACAGCAGGGTGGGCATCTCTACCCATCCCCACCCCTGGTAGCTAGGCAAGCCATGCCTGCTAGAGCTTCCAGCCCAGTGATCCTACCTCTGCTTGAATTTGCTGAATAGCGCAGCCTCCTGTTGCTCTAGAAACGCCCGGATGGCAGGGCAGACAACTGCACCCACCCTTGCCTTTTGTAGCCTTTTGCAACCTAGCAGATCTGCTTCTACCTGAATTCTGCAGGCAGGTGTAAACATGTTTCCCTAGGAAGCACAGGGACAGCAGATTAGGGCCAGCATGGCATGGATATAGCTTCTCTGCCAACTGAGGCCCCGGCCTCAGGGAGTCCCATGGACCAGAAAAATAGTTTTAATTTTAATTTTTCATTTTTAAGCATATATATTATAGTAGGTATATATATTTATGAGATTCATGGTATATTTTGATATAGTCATACAATTTGTAGTAAGTACATCAGGGTTAATGGAGTATCCATCACCCCAAAACACTATTTCTTTGTGTTACAAATATTCTAATCATATTATTTTATTTATTTTAAAATTTACAATAAATTATGGTTAATTGTAATTAATAGTTGTGCTATTAAATGCTAGATTTTTTTATCCTATGTAATTACATTTTTGTACGCATTAAGTATCCACATTTCCCTTTCCTACCCTGCCACCCCAACTACCTTTCTCAGCCTCTGGTATCCATCACTCAAGACTCTGTCTCCATAAGTTCAGGTGTTTTAATGTTTAGCTCTCAGAAATAAGTGAGAACATACGAAGTTTATCATTCTGTGTCAGGCTTATTCCACTTAACATAATGTCCTTTAGTGTCTTCCATGTCTTTGCAACTGATAGGGTCTCATTCTTTATTATGGCTGACTAATAATCTATTGAGTGTATGTATCACGTTTTTTAATTCATTCATCTGTTTATGTATAGATAGGTTGACTCCAAATCTTGGCTAGTGTCAATAGTGCTGCAATGAACGTGGCAGTGTAGCTATCTCTTCAATATACCGATTAATTTCCTTTCTTTCAGGTATTTAATGAGCGGTTGGATTGCTGGATCATACGGTAGTTCTATTTTTAGTTTTTTCAGGAACTTCCATATTCTTCTCCATAAGGGCTGTACTAATCTGCATTCCTACCAACAGTGTACAAAGGTTCTTATCACATCCTTGCTGGCATTCATTGTTACCTATCTTTTGGACAAAAGCTATTTTAACTGGAGTGAGATATACATATCTGATGATCAATGAGGTTGAACGCCTTTTCATATACCTATTTGCCATTTGAATGTCTTCTTTAGAGAAATGTTTATTCAACTATTTCCCCCATTTTTAAATCAGATTATTGTATTTTTTTTTCCAGCTGAGTTGTCTGAGTTCCTTGTGTATCCTGGTTATTATTCCCTTGTTAGACGGATAGTTTCCAAATGGTTTGTCTCATTTTTCCAATTGAGTTATCTGAGCTCTTTATATATCCTGGTTATTAATCCCTTGTTAGATAGTTTCCAAATAGTTTGTCCCATTATGTCGGTTGTCTCTTCAATCTTTTGATTATTTCCTTTGCTGTGCAGAAGCTTTTTAAACTTAGTGTAATCTCATTTGTCCATTTTTGCTTGAGTTGCCTGTGTTTGTGGGGTATTCCTCAAAAAAATATTTGCCCAGACCAATTTCCTGGAGAGTTTTCTGAATGTTATCTTTTAGAGTTTCAGATAGTTCACCGTTTCCTACATATTATAATGATAGTCTTTTCTGTATTCATAAAGACATACTAGATTATATTCCAGGAGTGTATATATAACACATATAAAATGTCTGAAAAAAATGTTCCGTGCCGCTGGAGTAATGTAACTTCAAGTTTATTAAAATCATAGGAATTCAAAATAAGTCAGAGACATAATTTTTCTTTAAAAATTTTCCCAAAAGTAGGAGAGTGATTTATATTAAAGATATTAAAGATTTATATTAAAGATATGGCTTGAATCTCTGTCCCAGCCCATATACAATTTGACATGAGATAATATATGATAATATATGATATTATCTCATATCAAATTGGAGTCCCCAATGTTGGAAATGGGGCCTGCTGGGAGGTGATTTCATCATGGGAGCAGTTTGTAATGGTTTAGCACCAGCCCCCTCATTCTGTTCTTGGGATGGAGTTCTCACAAGATCTGGTTGTTTAAAAGTGTGTGACACTTCACCCCTCTCTCTCTCTTCCCACTCTTTTAGCCACATACCATGTGCAATGAGCCTGCTTCCCATTTCTGCAATAATTGTATGTTTTCTGAGGCCTACCCTGACAGAATCCTAGCAGATGGCCACCATCATGCTTCTTGTACCCCCTGAGAAATCGTTAGCAAACAAAACCTCTTTTCGTTATAAATTACCGAGTCTCAGGTATTTCTTTATAGCAATACAAGAGCAAACTAATGCAATGAAATAAGATTCAAATACAGGAACCACATGGATCATTTTCCACTCAACCTTCATCTTTAACTTATATCATGAATTCTTGGTGTAATAATGTCTCACAGATGACAAAATGATAACTACAAAATGATAATATAAATGGGGATAGTTAACAGCTCTACATTTAATGTGCTATATATTTTATTTACTGTTTTATTAAAGGGCATTTAGGGCAATATTAAAATATGAAGACCTTTAGTAAATGAATAAGATATACTTTCATAATGAAGTATTTGTGGTGCAGAATGATAGACTCATAGAATGTCACTAAATATTCTTTGTTATTTCAATTGAGGTAACTATAAGATTTTTTCATATGAACCCTGGTTTTCAATTAAACTACCTTCTGAGATAATAAATTATTTCATCTTGTCTTCATACATTTTTAAATTTGTCAGTGACTGATGAGTTAGAGTAGATCTGAACTGGTGATCTGGAGCTAGAAGACTTAGAGTTCTGTTATAAATCAACCCACTGGGCCTTCTTTCATCTTATTTGGTTCTTGTTGTTTAAACTGATATTACGTGAATACCTGAATATGGTTATTTAAAGATACATCAGTGCTCTTAAGTACTTACTACTAAGCAACCCTCGTTGCTCCATTTTCCCAGAAGAATGCATATTAAATATTTACCATCAGAATAAACAAAAAACTACTTACACTATCATTGTGATGCTCCAAAAATAAATTTGATTATATAAGTGTACTAAACTGCCTGTCAGCATTCAGAAATATGTTTTTATTTCTAAACTAAAAACAAAACTGCTAACATAGTAATGTTTTTGGATATGATTTAATTCAAGGATCAGATTTTATCATTCTTTACCTAAGTTAGCAAGAAAAAATCTAAAAAAGTATGTTTTCCAAAGAATAAAATCAGAGCATATAAAATTTTCTTTCTGAAGTGACCCATCCATTTATTTATTCATTATCCATCCATCCATCCATCCATCCATCCATCCATCCATCCATCTATCCATCTTTCCATCCATCCATCCAAGAAGTATTTGTTGACCTCTATTATACCCCAGATACAGTTCTAGGTGAAAGAATGAAGCAAAGCTTTTGTTTATATAAAATAGTATATTTTATATACATTTTCTTTTTGCTTGACTAGACAGAGTAGGTTTTCTGGTTTTTTCAATATTTGGAATGCTAGGTGACACATAGAGTTTTAGACATTCTGGATTTATTTTGACTTATTTTTTAGTGCAGTCCCTCTTTCTTTCCCTAATGCATTTTAAAATAATTATCCTTTTTTATTTTTTTCCTTCCCTGCAATGCATTTGTTCCAGTTCCTCTATGTCTCTATTTTTCTGTTGCTGATTCTCTTTATCTATTCTGCTAAGTATATTTAAATATCAACAGTCTTGAATTCTAATGATGTGCCAGTGCTGAATGGTGTGGTGCCTTCTGTAGGCCAGTATAAAATTGTCTTTTCTACTTCAGTGGGAGAAAGAATAATGGCCTTAGAGAGAGCTTATTCTTCAAATCAGCTAGAAGCTTCAGGATTTGATAGGCAGGTAGAACTCTCCTGTGTGCAGGGAGTAGGGATGTCCCTTCAGTAGTAGTCTCTAACAGCGGGGATGTGGTTGATAATTTTGGCATTTCTGGAGCGTTTCCTTTCAAGTGCACTAATTTGAGTAGAAAGGAAAAAAACCCCTTACAGTGAGGATGTGGATGCAGAAATTTCAGGCCTGTCAACACAGCATATTCCTTCACAACTCTTTTGCTAGCACCTTTCAAATTTCCAGATGGAACAGAGATTTATATTTCCCATTGGAGTAAACACCCAAATTTATATGCCTAGGTCAACTATTCTATGTCCATGTTTAGAGTAATTTATTTTGGAGCCTTTATATCTATTAGGGCTTTAGTATTGCTTCATACATAGACAATAAATAAACATTAAAATATTTCCAACAGTTAACTATCAAGTCTATAGAAGAAAAGTGTGAAAGTCAAATATAATTTATTTTTTGAAAATAACATGCTATGTTTTGCTATCTTTTGTGATGCTTTTGAAAAGAGACCTTAAGAGATAATACTTTGTGTAACTTTATAAATCAGATAACATTTATTCCAAAAAGAAACTAATGCATAATCATTTAAGCTTTGCTTTTATTCTAACAAAAAGATTGTCCTTTTTTAGTATAGTCACCATTCCTCTCAGATTCATATATTTAAATCCTGATTCCAGATGTGATGGTATTTTGAGGTGTGATCTTTGGACTATACTTCGGTAATGAGTGTGGTGACTTCATAAATGGCTGTAATGCCCATAGAAGAAGAAATAGAGAAATCTCCCTCGCTGCCATGAGAGGCTACAGCTAGAAAGCATAGTCTTTAAACCAGGGAAAGAGCCTCCACCAAGAACCTGACTATGCTGACATCCTGATTTCAGACTTTCAGCATGCAAAACTAGGAGAATTAAATATCTGTTGTTCAAGCCATGAAATCCATGATATTCTGTTATAAACCCAAACTAAGACAAAAATATAGATAATTTGTTGTCGTTATTGTTGTTTTGACTAGAATTAACATATTTTTTAGATAATAACTTGTCATGGTCCTTGTATTATATTATCTTCAATAAAAGTATTTTATTCTCTTCTATGGCACTCTAGAAAAAAAACTAGACTGGTGGAAGAATGTATGGGCACATCTATTTTCTTTAAAATCTACTCTACAACCCTTCTTATGTTCCTTTGGTAACAAGACCATAAGTTTTGCTTTGATAAACCATCTAATCATGGACATATTTGGAAGGGCTATAAATAAAAATGCTCTATCCTTTACTTGTTAAAAGATGCAAGACGTTAGACTGCCATCTTCTTTAGTCCCATCAGGTTCACTGCAAAAACTTCTGCAGTATAACACAAAAGCTGAAAACCATAACAATTTATATTTTCCTAATATGACCTTTTGGGACACTGTCCACTACTTATTGCTTCTCTAGTTTATTTTATGAAAAGCCTGGCTCTTATTTTTTATTTAGTTACCCATGACTACCTTTGCACTTAAGTTTGATAGTCCTTTTTATTATTATTAATAAAGAATTATGTCTCATAGAGGAGGTGGTACAGAAGATACTTTAGATTCAAATAAAATATATAAACTTGAAAATCGTTTTGTACTTCCGAATCAAAACAGACCCAGAGTTTGGCTTTATCTGTCATACTATGAATGTGGCCATGGTCCTAAATGAGCATTGCTGCAGGGTTTTGTTTTCCCAAAATCTTTTACATATTTAATTTGTGTAAGTCCTTTGTTCCCGTACTATGTGTGGGGATTACTGAGTAGCACTAGTACCTTTCTATCCCAGAGCATTGCAGTTATTGCTGTGTGCAGCCTTGTTTGATTATATTAGTGTTTCTTTATTACGCTTCAGGATATTTTATAATTATTCAGCAGCATTGTTATCTTCAAATGAGTCCTCAAAGGATGCTTTCAAATAACTTGTGCTATTTTTTAGATCTCATATCATTACTTAGATGTAGAACTTAGTAAAAATTGTGATGCTTCATTTTATTCCAGAAGACTGGAAAGAATGAATGTGCTTTTGAAAAAAATGTTGCACCTCAAGCCAACAGAGAGTATTTCACAATTTATCAGGGGCATGTCAATGAACACAATTATTTAACTTCGAGCAATTAAGTCACATATAGCAATAGCATTATTTAAATAAAATTTAAACTGTAAAGACAGGCTCATTTGAAAACGAATTTCTTAGTAGCTCTCTACTAAATCGTTGTTTCAGCCAGAGTAGACAATAGAAGGGAATATGAACATTTCTGTTATAGTCCTGGAAAATATATCTATTAACAAGAAAGCATTAGCTTTATATTTTATCAAAGAAAAATGAGACAAATCCTGCCACAGAAATTGTGGAATAACTTATTTTTATAATGCTGTACCTTTTCCTTTTGTTATTTTCTTTTAGAGTTTCTCATAATTCATTGGATCAGTTCATTTAAAAAAGGACTAGAAGTCAAGATTGCTGAGATCCAATTCAGGCACAGACTTTTATTGATAAACAATTTTGATTTACTTGTCTTATTCTATTATGTGTAAAACTTTCCTGCATACAACTTTCTGAAAAAAAAAAATCTACCTTAAGAATTTATCAATCATAAAAAAGTAAGAAAATTTGAGGGGAAAGAGGAATATAAATGCATACTTCAATGCACTTAAAAAATGTTTGTTTGCTTTATAAGACACAATAATTCTACTTTATACTCTCCATATCCTCCATCATTTACTTATATCTTATCTCAAACAATACTTAAAGAAAGAAGGTTAAGGAAGGACAGAGGAGCATTACCAAAAAATAGCTTAATATATTCCAAATAATACATTTAAATTTATGTCCTGAGTCTCAAGTTGTAAAATATGAAGAAGGGAATAGTTTCTGTAATGCAAATCAACACTTAACATGTGCACTTTATTATTTCTGAGTAAGAATGCAATTTTCAAAAGATACCCACTCAGCCATCTTCCATGAGCCTGCCCTGGAACCTCCTAGAATGAAAATATTGTTAGAAAACCAGGAGAGAGAACATGAAAGAAAAAACAAATACTAAGTAAACACAGTAAATAAAAAGGTATGAAAATTCTGCAAACTCATTGTAATGACTTTTTTTCTGATTACTCTGGGTTACTGGCTCCATTTTTTAACAAGTTTAATATTTAGAGAATTATATTTATTATTTGGAATGTCAGTATTATATGGTAAATAATAATGTAATGTGATGATTCTAATGATTTTACGTACAAATGTCTAGTTATCAGTGTTTACTCCAAACATGACTGAGATTAAATGTGGACGTGATTCACTGCTTACTACCTTGTTCAGGTACAGTTTTTATATGTGGGTATGTTTCAGGAAGAGTAACAGAAAGAGTAAGTCTGATGATTAGCTTTGTAATTGTGTTTCTAATCTTGTTTAGTATACCTCCATGATATATGAAGCACCATTAAAATGTAAGTTATGAGACTGAAAGCAAAAAGAATAAATAGAAAATAGTAAGTTGCAGAGGTTACATTGCTATTTCCATTTGGGAGGTGATTTTGGAGTCTTTGAGTCTCTGAAAATGGGTTTTAAAATGCGTTTATGATACTTTGTAATTAGTATAGTTCCTCAGAGAGGGAAAATTATGTCCAGCAGAGTTCTCTTTTTATTTTATGAGGAATGCTTTGATACCATGACCCTTTCACCATTTGTTTTATTTCATATTAGTGAAGAGTCTCCTGGCTACTGTCACCTTGTGAAATGGAAGCTTAATTCATTTGCCTAGCCACAGAAGCCATCCTTGAAATCTGGTCAGAGTTCATTATGCTGCTTGTGCCTTATTTAGGCCCAGGCATGGAGAAGCATAAAACTAAAAACTTAGCTGGAGGCACAGAGAGAATGGATTTCAGTTTTGTAAGGAATTAGAAATTGCTTTAGGATAGATGGATTCTATAGCGATAGGAAATAAACGTCCTTGAAGAAAAGCTAGCTGGTCGAGAGAAAGAGTGTAAAGTATGAGAAGACTCCTGGGAGAAGGGACAAGCACACACAGAGAATGAAAATGACAAAGGGTTGTATATAAAAAGCCATTAAGAAGGAATGTTATGAAAGTGTGCATACTAAAACAAAAAGCAAATGCAGCACTAGCAGTCAAACTAATGCTTGTATATCTAGCCAGAGCTGCAAAAGAAAATAAATTTGAGAAAGGCAGTTATCATTGAGCATGTATAAAAAACAAAAAAAGGCAATAAAATATATAAGATTAGGAATCATATGCACTTTGGTATAAGAGTAATATTGTGAGAGTAACTGAAATTTGACAGAAATATAAATTACTGGAGTATCAATATGGCAAAATATAAGCTGTCTGAGAAATACTCAAGGGGTAGTGACCAGATGGAACTCAAATACATACTCTTCCTATGGAAAGTATATATTACTTTCATATAAGAAAGTATATTATACATAAATTGTATCCTCAATGTATTGCCTTAGTAAATACAAACTGAAGTTTTATTACATTGCTGTATTGGGTTAAGGTTAGAAAGTTAAAAGAAAAAATAACCTAAGCATGCTTTTAATGGTGCTGGGTTTTTAGTTCTTCCTAAATGCACAGTGCAATTTTTCTTTTCCTATTGTTTACTAATTTTTTTGCCATTTGCCTTGTGACCAATTTTCCCACCCTTTGTAATATCACAATTGCTGCCACTTTTTCATGGTGCTCAGCTATTTATCTTTTTAATCTGCCCATTAACAATTACCGGCTTACCTGCCTATTGTTTTTCTAATTTTATTTAATATATATTTATATGACATATATAGTACATATACATTTATTATTTGAAAATTTTATTTGTTCTATGACAGGATGAGATGCTGTTAAGCCCTTTCTCTAAGGAATTTACAGGCAAGATTTGGGAAGTCTGGTAAAGTCACCTTGTAAATTAAATTTTGCTTTGCTTTATCACTTTCTATAATGCTTGTCCACCAAATGAATACATTCTTATTGAAAAGACTCACAAATACATAGACTGGTTCTTTGGTTACATTAAACTTTCTAATTTCCTGGTAGAGTTTTAAAAAGTTATGTATAGAAATTCTGCATTGAATACTTTTTTCTTTGGTATCTAACAGACAGATATGGTTTATAGCTTCCAATGCACCACTTTTTAGTTGTATGAATAAGGCAAAGTGGCTTCACAACTCTAAATCTCCATTTTACCATATATAAAATAGAGCATATAATAAAAACTATCTTGCAATGTTTTTTTTAATAAAATAATACATGTAAATGTTTAGCACAGTGCCTGACATGTACAAAGTACTCAATCCAAGTTGGCTGCTATTATTATATGATGGTTTCATGTATTTTATATATGTGTATGTATATATGTTTACAGAACTATACATCAAAATTAAAAGGCAGCTCATAATACAATCTTCAAACATTCCACTTAATACAGTTTGGTGAGGGAGATGCCAAGATGGTTTGCAGACATTGAGGGAAGGCTGGAGTAGGACCAGAATGTTGAAGGCATTATTAGCAGAAGTAGGAGGTGTGTAATACCCATGAAGGCAGAATTTAACACACTGTGATTCTAGAAGAATGACCATGCAGAGTGCCTTGATTTAGTAGCAAAATTAATTGCTTTACATAAATTAAGTTTTGTGTATAGTGATTGTATATATATATATATCCTGACAGTCTTGAATTTTTTATTTGGGCCCAGGTCGAATGTCTTGTAGCAAGTCTGATGATGTGCTTTGTCCAGAGAGATGAAACAATTCTCAACAACTAGAGAACTGAAACTATCAGATTTTTCTTTTCATTAACAGTTTTCAGTCTGGTTATGTCTCTGAAAATAGGATACTTTGTACTGCATATTGCACACCAAATTAAGGAAAAGTTCACATTTAAAATTTTTGCTTGCTATTGTTTTCTTTTGTCTTCCTGAAACTATCCCAAGACATGGCCTAGGTTTTATTAAAATTCACTATATTTTGAAAAGTGATCTTTGTCAGAAGTAAGAATTAAGACATAATTCTGAGTATTGGCAAATTCTTAAACATTTACAATCTGATCAGAATTGATAGACACTGTTAACAGAAACATAAGCAACATTTCAGCAACCTGTATAAAATATTCTTCCTTCCTTTGTTATATGAAAAGCAGCCATATACCTCTTTTCTAAACTCCAAATTTTAAAAAACAAAACAACAACAAAAAAACTTCAGAAGGTTATTTCTCCCTGGTTGCACTCTGGTGTTGCATTAGTTGGAAAAGCCTTAAAGTTAAAAGTAAATGGAGAAGTATTGATTCATCTCAGGCTTAGACAGACTCTTAGAAAAATAAAATCTTATGATTGCATTTTACATCTTTGTTGTAAAGCAATAATTTATTTCTTTGAACAAATGTACTTTCTAAAATAAGTTTGAAGTTATTCTTAATATACACTTCAGAAACTGTTTTTCTCAAAATCTAGGCACACTATATTACACTGAATAGGTTAATAATATTTATAGGCAGTATTTAAAATATTTTTTAGCAACTTGCATTTTCTCTGTAAAATAAACGTGCTTTGTAGGAAGTATGGTGATCAAATGTCCCAATTTGCCTGAGATTGAGAGGTCCCCTGGACTGGGCTTTTAGTGCTCAAACCAGTCTTAGGAAAACCAGGATGGTTGGTTACACTAAATGTATTACACAGAAAAAAAAAATGTAGTATTTGCAGTTAAACATGTTCGAAGTGCAACTTTCATTGGAATGTCTATGATCATACTCAAATCAAATATATATGGACAAAAATTTAGTATTAATGATAATACTAATGAAAGTATTACAGTTTAATTAGGTAGGATCATAAGTGCATTTTGAGTTTATTAAAAGTGGAAATATAAATACAAATATAATATGAACTGAGCAGATGGTCACAAATACTAAAGGTAGAAGGAAGTAATTAACATATGTATTTGAAACTCATCCTTTTTTTTTTATTTCTAAATGCCAATTTTATTTCTAGAGTCTGTTAAAATTTAGAGTAGCAATTTAGGAAAACCTAGATGATAATCTAGGATAATTTGTTTTAGCTGAAATATTGATAGAATTATAACTGACTCAAATTTGGCTGCCTGCTGCTGGGAAGCCAAAGCAGAAGTAAGGTGTAGTAAAAGGACATCAGCTTTTACTCAAATGCTAGCAGTTGGGAGAATGGCTAAGCTCAAGCCTCAAAGGAATCATATCAAATGTTAGGCTGGGGAGAGGGGTTTTAAAAAAGCATTCAGGACTGTTGCTGAGTAAAGGTATATGTTTCTTGTTCTGGTGACTATCTTGAGTCACAATCCACCTGGAGTGTGAGCTGATGTAATATCCACAATGGCCTGGTTATAAATTAATTGCTTTGAGGTAATCCCTGGAATTTCACGGCTGGATCTCCATGACTGGTTTGTCTCCAGATTAGACCTGAGATCATATAAGTAAGAACGAAATTAGATAAACTAGCAATGCAAGGGAGTGTCTGCTAGGAAGGGAAGGAAAAAAAAAGTTTTAAAGTATGTTTTCAAGGTTAAAAGCCAGAGAGGAAAAAAAAAAAGTTTCAAAATGCATTTTGAATCTAAGCTACTCTGTTATATAGCCATGCAATATTTGTAGGGAAAAAAAAAAAATATATATATATATACACACATACATAGTTTGGAGATGGAGTCTTACTCTGTTTGTTGCCCAGGCTGGAGTGCAATGGCATGATCTAGGCTTACTGCAACCTCCGCCCTCCCACTAGGCTCAAGCAATTCTTATGCCTCAGCCCCCTGAGTAGCTCGGACTACAGCCGCATGTAACCACACCTGACTAATTTTTGTATTTTAGTAGAGATGAACTTTCACAATGTTGGCGAGGCTGATCTTGAACTCCTGACCTAAGGTGATCTGCCCACCTTGGCTGTCCAAGCCAAACAATAATTTTTGTTATTTATGAACATTATCTAGTAGGCAGGTTAGGTACTGCTTCAACTATATTGATAAGGAAACATGACACTAATAACCATAAAAGGATAGTTAGAAAGTTCTGAAAGTCATTTAGGACATAATTTTTTTTGCATATAAAATTTAAATGTACCCTAATTCCAATTAATTATTTCCAATACTGTTACATTTCTTTGCTTTCTATCCACACAAAAACTTTGTATTTGTGTAGCTTCTGTTTTTAGTCTACCTTCTCATACATCATTTCTTTGTATATATTTATTTATATTTCTAGCAATGATTTTTTTCAGTGTGCTCAAAATATGTAATGAAATGGCCAGTGGCATCTTCATATCTTTACTTTGGTATGACATGGGCACCTCAAGTATAAGAAGGCAATATATTATTTTTTATTCCAATCTGTGCCTCTGTCTTTCTTCTTCATGTTTGTATTAGTCTGTTTTTATACTACTATAAAGAACTGCCTGAGACTGGGTAATTTATAAATGAAAGAGGTTCAATTGACTCTCAGTTTCACATGGCTGGGGAAGCCCCTGAAAACTTACAATCATGGTGGAAGGCAAAGAGGAGGCAAAGCACTTTCTTCACAAGGCAGCAGGAAGGAAAATGAATGCAGGAGGAACTAACAAACACTTATAAAATCATCAGATCTCATGAGAACTCACTCACTGTCTTGAGAACATCATGGGAGAAACTGCCTCCATGATAACCATTACCTCTACCTGGTCCCTCCCTTGACATGTGGGGATAATGTGAATTATGGAGATTACAATTCAAGATGAGATTTTGGGTAGGGACACAGCCAAACCATATCATTCCACCCCTAGCACCTCCCAGATCTCAGGTTATCACATTTCAAAATACAAACATGCCTTTCCAAGAGTTGATGTAATATCCACAATGGCCAGGTTATAAAGTCTCCCAAAGTCTTAACTCATCTCAGCATTAACCCAAATGTCCAAGTCCAAAGTTTCATCTAAGACAAGGCAAGTCCCTTCACTTACTGTAAAATCAAAATCAAGTTAGTTACTTCCAAGATACAATGAGGGTACGGGCATTGGGTAAATACACCCATTCCAAATTGGAGAAATTGGCCAAAATAAAGGGGCTATATGCCACATGCAAGTCCAAAATCCAGCTGGACATTCAAATCTTAAAACTCAAAAATGATCTCCTTTGACTCCATGTCTCACAACCAGGTCACACTGATGCAAGAGGTGTGTTCCCATGGCCTTGAGAAGCTCAACATGTGTAGCTTTGCAGGGCACAGCCCCACTCCTGGCTGCTTTCATGGGTTGAGTGTCTGCGGCTTTTCTAGATACATTGTGCTAGCTGTCGATAAATCTAAAATACTGTGGTCTAGGGGACGCTGGCCCCCTTTACGAAGCTCAACTAGGCAGTGCCCCAGTGGGAACTCTGTGTGGGGGGCTTCAACTCCACATTTCCCTTTTGCATTTCCCTAGCATAGGTTCTCCATGAGGGCTCAACTCTCACAGCAAACTTCTATCTGGACATCCAGGTGCTTCCATACACCCTCTGACACCTAGGCAGAGGTTTCTAAACCTTAATTCTTGACTTCTGTTAACCCACAGGCTGAACACCGTATATAAACCACCATGGTTTGGGGCTCACACCCTCTGAAGTAAAGGGCTGAGTTGTATGTTGTCCCCTTTTAGCCACTGCTGGTATTCAAGGCACAAAGTAGCAAGGCCCTGGGACTGGCCCATGAAATTATTTATTCTTCCTAGGACTCCAGGCCTGTGATGGGCAGGGCAGCATGAATACCTCTGACATTCTCGGAGACATTTTCCCCATTGTCTTGGTAAAACATTTGGCTCCTTGGTAATGATGCAAATTTATGCAGCTAGCTTGAATTTCTGCTCAGAAAATGAGTTTTAGTTTTCTCTCACAAAGTCAGGCTGCAAATTTTCCAAACATTTAATCTCTGCTTTTCTATTAAACATAAGTTCCAATTTCAAATCATCTCTTTGTGAATGCATAAAACTGAATGCTTTGGAGCACCTAAGTCACTTTTGAACAGTGCTGCTTAGACATTTCTTCCACTAGATAGCCTAAATAATTTCTCTCAAGTTCAAATTTCCACAAATCTCAGCACAGCGGCAAAATGCCTCTGGTCTCTTTGCTAATGCATAGCAAGA
Organism: Cheracebus regulus; assembly: GCA_963574635.1. Classification (NCBI taxonomy): domain Eukaryota; kingdom Metazoa; phylum Chordata; class Mammalia; order Primates; family Pitheciidae; genus Cheracebus; species Cheracebus regulus. Next base: position 6,415 of record CAUYQU010009477.1, on the reverse strand, counting down.
GTCACCTTTATTCCAATTCCCAACAAGTTCTTCATCTCCGTCTGAGACCACCTCAGCCTGGATTTTATTGTCCATATCACTATCAGCATGTTGATCAAAGCCATTAAACAAGTCTCCAGGAAGTTCCAACCTTTCCCACAACTTTCTGTGCTCTTCCCTGCCCTCCAACATGTTTCAACCTCTGTCTGTACCTAGTTCTAAAGTCACTTCCACATTTTTGGGTATCTTTACAGCAGCACCCAACATTCTGCGGTACCAATTTACAGTATTTAGTCCATTTTCACACTGCTGTAAAAACTGCTTGAGACTTGGTAATTTATAAAGGAAAGAGGCTTAATTGACTCACAGTTCCACATGACTGGGGAAACCACAGGAACTTACCAGCATGGTGGAAGGTGAAGGAAAAGCAAGTTACCTTTTCCTTCAAGAATGAATGTTGGAGAAACTACCTAACATGTATAAAGCCATTAGATCCCTTAAGAACTCATTCACTATCATGAGAACAGCATGAAGGAAACTGCTTTCATGATTTAATTACCTCCACCTAGTCTCTCCCTTGACATGTAGGGATTATGGGGATTACAATTCAAGATGGAATTTGGATGGGGACACAGCCAAACCATATTGATGTCAGTAACATATATCTTCAGCCACTTGCCAGGCACAATTAAAATTTGAGAGGCATAGTTTTTTATTTTTCTCTCTACCTAAAATATTATCTGCTACTCAGTTTGTGCTAAAGAAATATACAATAATCTTTTTTGGTGGTCATTTTTTTGCAGTTCTTTTTATTTTTCTATATTTTTAAAATTATTATTATACTTTAAGCTCTGGGGTATATGTGCAGGGTGTACAAGTTTGTTACATAGGTATACATGTGTCATGATGGTTTGCTGCATTTATCATCCTGTTATCTACATTAGGTATTTCTCCTATTGCTATCCTTCCCCATCCCCCACCACCTATTTTCCCTTCCCTAACCCCCTACTCCCGACAGGCCCCAGTATGTGATGGTCCCCTCATGTATCCATATGATCTCATTGTTCAATACCTATTTATAAGTGAGAAGATGTGGTGTTTGGCTTCCTGTTCTTATGTTAGTTTGCTGAGAATGACGGTTTCCAGCTTTAGCCATGTCCCTGCAAAGGACATGAACTCATCATTTTTTATGGCTACATAGTATTACGTGATGTATATGTGCCACAATTTCTTTATCCAGTCTATCATTGATGGGGATTTGAGTTGACTCCAATACTTTGCTATTGGGAACAGTGCTGCAATAAGCATATATGTGCATGTGTCTTTATAATAGAATGATTTATAATCTTTTGGATATACCCAGTAATGGTATTGATGGGTCAAATGGTATTTCTATTTCTAGATCCTTGGGGGAATCACCACACTGTCTTCCACAATGATTGGATTAATTTACAGTCCCAACAACAATGTAAAAGCATTCCTATTTCTCCACATCATCTCTAGCATCTGTTGTCTCCAGATTTTTTAATGGTTGCCATTCTAACTGGCATGAGATGGTATCTCAGTATGGTTTTGATTTGTATTTCTCTAATGATCAGTGATAATGACCTTTTTCTTGTATGTTTATTGGTTGCATAAATTTCTTTTCAGAAATGTCTGTTTATATCCTTTGCCCATTTTTGATGGGGCTGTTTTTCCTTATAAATTTGTTTAAGTTCTTTGTAGATTCTGGATATTAGCCCTTTGTTAGATGGGTAGCTTACAAAAATTTTTTTCGCATTCTGTTGGTTGCCACTTCATTCTAATGATAGTTTATTTTGCTGTGCAGAAGCTCTTCAGTTTAATTAGATCGCATTTGTTGATTTTGGCTTTTGTTGCCTTGTTTTTGGTGATTTAGTCCTGAAGTCTTTGTCCATGCCTATGTCCTGAATGGTATTGCCTAGGTTTTCTTTTAGGGTTTTTATGGTGTTAGGTATTATGTTTAAATGTTTAATCCATCTGGAGTTAATTATTGTATCAAGTGTAAGGAAGGGATCGAGTTTCAGCTTCCTGCATGTGGCTAGACAGTTTTTCCAACACCATTTTACCAAAAATGTAACAGAAATCATGTCAGTAACTTTCTTAATATCTCTCTCTTTTACTTACTGGTTCCTTCCTACTTTGTTTCATAAAGACCTTGACAAGCCCATAATGTTAAGTAACATTTAAATAACTTCTGAATTAGACAAAATTATTCTTTTTTTTTCAATAAAAACACATCTTCTTTGGAACATTTTATCTACCAAATTATACATTAACTAGAATTCTTATTAACAGTGTATTTTAGTGAAATCCTACAAATAAGAAATCCTGCACTGCCTATGAGATATCAGTATTTTATAGATTCAAATCATTCCATAATTTTTGTAAATATGTATCCCCATATCATAACCTTTTCTTAATAGGAAAAACACTGCATCAACTAATGGGCAACACAACCAGCTGGAATCAAAGTGGCAGAATCAGATTCACACATAACAATATTAACCTTAAATGTAAATGGTCTAATGCCCCAATCAAAAGACATAAACTAGCAAATTGGATTAAGAGTCAAGACTCATCAGTGTGCTGTTTTCAGGAGACACATCAGTGTGTTTTATTCAGGAGACCCATCTCACGTGCAAAAACACACATATATTCAACATAAAGGGGTAGAGGAATATTTACCAAGCAAATGAAGAGCAGAAAAAAGCAGGGGTTGCAATCCTAGTATCTGATAAAACACACTTTAAACCAACAAACATCAAAAGAGACAAGGCTATTACATAATAGTAAAGGGATCAATGCAACAAGCAGACTATCCTAAATATATATGCACTCTATACAGCACACCTAGATATATAAAGCAAGTTCTAAATGACCTACAAAGAGACTTAAATTCCCACACAATAATAGTAGGAGACTTTAACAGCCCAATGTCAATATTAGACAGATTAATGAGACAGAAAATTAGCAAGGATATCCAGGACTTGAACTCAGATCTGGACCAAGTGGATCTAATAGACATCTACAGAACTCTCCACACCAAATTCACAGAATATACATTCTTCTCAGCAAGCACCACATTGCAGTTACTCTAAAATTGACCACGTAATTGGGAGTAAAACACTCCTCAACAAATGCAAAAGAACGGAAATTATAACAAATACTCTAGAACATGGTGCAATTAAATTAGAACTGAGTATTAAGACACTCACTCAAAACTGCACAAATACATGGAAACTGAACAATCTGCACTGGAATGACTACTGGATAAATAATGAAATGAAGGCAGAAATAAAGATGTTCTTGGAAAACAACGAGAATGAAGAAACAATGTACCAGAATCTCTAGGACACATTTAAAGCACTGTCTAGAGGGAAATGTATAACACTAAATGCTCACAAGAGAATCAAGGAAAGATCTAAAATCGACACCGTAAAGTCACAATTAAAAGAACTAGAGGAGCAAGATCAAACAAATTCAAAAACTATCAGAAGAGAAGAAATAACTAAGATCAGAGCAGAGCTGAAGGAGATAGAGAGACAAAAACCCTAAAAAAATTAAATAAATCTAGTAGCTGATTTTTTAAAAAGATCAACAAAATAGATAGTGAGCCAGACTAATAAAGAAGAAAAGAGAGAAGAATCAAATAGATGCAATAAAAAAATAATAAAGGGAATATCGCCACCTATTTCACAGAAATACTAATTACCATCAGAGATTACTACAAACACATCTATGTAAACAAACTAGTAAATACAGAAGAAATGGATAAATTCATGGACACTTACACCCTCCCAAGACTAAACCAAGAATTGAATCCCTGAATATATCAATAACAAGGTCTGTAATTGAGGCAGCAATTAATAGCCTACCAACCAAAGAAATTCCAGGACCAGATGGGTTCAAAACCAAATTCTACCAGACGTACAAAGAGGAACTGGTACCATTCCTTCTGAAACTATTCCAAACAATACAAAAAGAGGGATTCCTCTCTAATTCATTTTATGAGACCAACATCATCTTGAAATCAAAACCTGGCAGAGACACAACTAAAAAAGAAAATTTCAGGCCAGTATCCATGATAAACATTAATGCAAAAATCCTCAATAAAATACTGGCAAACTGATTCCAACAGCACATCAAAAAGCTTATCGATCATGATCAAGTTGGCTTCATCCCTGGGATGCAAGACTGGTTCAACATAAACATAATGCATAACATAAACGTAATTCATCACATAAACAGAACGAAAGACAAAAACCACATGATTATCTCAAACGATGCAGAGAAAGCCTTCAACAAAATTCAACAGCGCTTTATGCCAAAAACTCTCAAATAATTAGAATGAATCTCGAAATAATAGCTATTCATGACAAACCCAAAGCCAATATACCAAACAGGCAAAAACTGGAAGCATTCCTTTTGAAAGTTCGCATAAGACAAGGATGCCTTCACTCACCACTCCTATTCAACATAATATTGGAAGTTCTGGCCAGGGTAATCAGTGAAGAAAAAGTAACAGAGGATTTTAAATTAGGAAAAAAGGAAGCCAAGTTGTCTCTATTTTCATACGATATGATTGTATATTTAGAAGACGCCATCATCTCAGGCCAAAATCTCCTTAAGCTGATAAGCAACTCTTAGGATGCAAAATCAATATGCAAAAATTACAAGCATTCCTATACACCAATAACAGAAAAACAGCCAAATCATGAGTGAACTCCCATTTACGATCGCTAAAAAAGAGAATAAAATACCTAGAAATACAGCTAACATGGGATGTAAAGGACCTCTTCAAGGAGAACTACAAACCACTACTCAAGGAATTAAGAGAGGACACAAACAGATGGAGAAACATCCCATGCTCATGGTTAGGAAGAATCAATATCATGAAAATGGCCATACTGCCCAAAGTAATTTATAGATTCAGCTATCCCCAACAAGCTACCACTGACTTTCTTCACAGAATTGGAAAAACAAAAACAAAAACAAACTTAAACCTCATATGGAACCAAAAGAGAGCCTGCATAGCCAAGACAACCCTAAGCAAAAAACAAAAACAAAAAAAAAAACAAACAAAAAAAACAAAGTTGGAGGCATCATGCGACCTGACTTCAAACTATACTACAAGGCTATGGTAATCAAAACAGCATGGTACTGGTACCAAAAGAGATATATAGAGCAATGGAACAAAACAGAGGCCTCAGATATAATACCACACATCTGCAACCATGTGATCTTTGACAAACCTGACAAAAACAAGCAATGGGGAAAGGATTCCATAATTTTTTTTTATTTTTATATTTTTTTGAGGGTCCTCAGAGGGATAGGTGGGAGTGGGGTGAGGAATAAAAGACTACACATTGGGCATAACGTACACTGGAGTAGTGATAGGAGCACCAAAATCTCAGAAATCACAACTAAAGAACTTCTCCATGTGACCAAAAACTACCTGTTCCCCAAAACTATTGAAATTATATAAAAAGACAGCATGAGGCAAACTCCCCACCTTGTTTTTTTTGTTTTGTTTTTGTTTTTTGTTTTTTCTTTTTGAGATGGAGTCTTGCTCTTGTCACCCAGGATGGAGTGCAATGGCACAATCTCAGCTCACTACAACCTCCGCCTCCCAAGTTCAAGCAATTCTCCTGCCTCAGCCTCCTGAGTAGCTGGGATTACAGGTGCCCACCACTGCACCTGGCTAATTTTTGTATTTTTAGTAGAGATGGGATTTCACCATGTTGGCCAGGCTGGTCTTGAACTCTTGACCTCAGGTGATCCACCCACCTCGGTTACCCAAAGTGCTGGGATTACAGGTGTGAGCCACCAAGGCTGGACTGCAAAATATACTTTCTAAATTGATTAAGACCTGTCTCAGATATGTCTGTGTTCACACTCTATTTTCAACATCTTATGTAATAGAATTTTTCTCCTATATCTAGTAGTTTTAATTACATATACTAATTACAATTTTGTGTGTGTGTGTGTGTGTGTGTAGGTAGAAGCATGTGGAGTGGCATAGCATGGGCAGTGTATCCATAACGCTTTATTCTGATGATTGGCTTGGTGCTCAGTTGTTAAGTCTTTTTTTTTTTTTTTTTTTTTTTGAAGAATAAAAGAGAGAAAGAAAGAGAAAGAGAGCGGGGGAGTTTTTTTTCTTTTTTTTAAAGAGAAAGAAAGAAGTAGAATAAAAGAGAAAAAAGAAAGAGAAAGAGGGAGAGAGAACGAGAATCTTGCTCTGCTGCTCAGGATTTCATTTAAATCTGTGAAATGCTTATGCAATTACTAAAAAGTGATTTATTTCCTATTATGTGATCACTTTTAGAATAGGTATGATATAATATTGAAAAAAATATATGTTTTGTGGATGTGGGGTGGTAGGTTCTGTAAATATTTATTAAATTTGCTTGTTCCA
>CAUYQU010009476.1:0-11702 GCA_963574635.1 Cheracebus regulus | reverse complement strand
GTTTGTAAAGAGCATGCAGTAAATTTTTTTTAAAAAAGGAGAAGTTTTTTTTTTGTCTATTTTAAATCTCCATGGTGAGATAAATTATTGGCCATTTAGGAATGAGACATCAGCCTCTTGGTTAGCTCCTTAGGCCAGGCATCTAAGAAAGTTATATACAATAAGTATCCTTTATTGATAGTTTGTCTACTTTATCTCTTTTTGTTTGTTTCTGAGACAGAGTCTCACTATGATATCCAAGCTGGAGTGCAGTGGCGTGATCTCTGCTCACTGCAACCTTCGCCTCCCAGGTTCAAGAGATTCTCCTGACTCAGTCTCCTGAGTCACTGGATTACAGGTGCACACCACCACAGCCAGCTAATTTTTGTGTTTTTATATTTTTAGTAGAGGCAGGGTTTCACCATGTTGGCCAGGCTGGTCTCGAACTCCTGACCTCAGGTGATCCTCCTGGGTTAGCCTCCCAAAATGCTGGGATTACAGGTGTGAGCCACCAGGCCCAGCCTGTCCACTTTATCTCGTACGAACATCCTCACAACCCTAAAATGTCAGCACTTTATAGATGAGGAACCTGTTCAAGATTGCAAAGCTAGCAAATTGTAGAGTCAGAATTTAAACTCAAGTAGTTTTCTCTCTTTCCTGTGTAGACATCTTTCCATATTTTACCTCTCCTGAATTTGGGTCATTTTGGAACCATAGCTTTACAAACTTAGTGCTCACTTTTAAAAATCCACTCAAGTGGGCTGGGCACAGTGGCTGACACCTGTAATCCTAACACTTTAGGGGGCCAGGCAAGCGGATCACTTGAGCTCAGGAGTTTGAAACCAGCCTGGCCAACATGGTGAAACCCCATTTCTACTAAAAATACAAAACAAAAAGTTATCTGGGTGTGGTGGCACACACCTGTAGTCCCAGCTATTCGGGAGGCTGAAGCATGAGAATTGCTTGAACCTGGGAGGCAGAGGTTGCAGTGAGCTGTGATCAGGCCATTGCAGTACAGCCTGGGGTGACAGAGTGAGACTCTGTCTCAAAAAAAAAAAAATAAATCCATTCACATTATCAAACTTGAGTCTCTAATGTTAGGCATACTTATGAGACATGAGACTGATTAAGAAACCAAAATATATGCTCGCTTCAGCAGCACATATACTAAAACTGGAACAATACAGAGAAGATTGGCATGGCCCCTGCCCAAGGATGACACACAAACTCATGAAGCGTTCCATATTTTTTAAACGAAAGAGCTTCTGCATAGCAGAAGAAACTATCATCGGAGTGAACAGGCAACCTACAGAATGGCAGACAATTTTTGTAATTTATCTATCTGACAAAGGGCTAATATCCAGAATCTACAAGGAACTTAAACAAATTTACAAGAAAAAAACAACCCCATCAAAAAGTGGGCAAAGGGCCAGGTGTGGTGGCTCAAGCCTGTAATCCCAGCACTTTGGGAGGCCGAGATGGGTGGATCACAAGGTCAAGAGATCAAGACCATCCTGGCCGACATGGTGAAACCCTGTCTCTACTAAAAATAGAAAAATTAGCTGGGCATGGTGGCGCGTGCCTGTAGTCCCAGCTACTCAGGAGGCTGAGGCAGGAGAATTGCTTGAACCCAAGAGGCAGAGGTTGCAGTGAGCTGAGATTGTGCCACTGCACTCCAGCCTGGCACCTGACGACAGAAAAAAAAGTGGACAAAGGATATGAATAGACACTTCTCAAAAGAAGACATTTATGCAGCCAGTAAACATATGAAAGAAAGTTCATCATCACTGGTCTTTAGAGAAATGCAAATCAAAACCACAATGAGATACCATCTCATGCCAGTTAGAATGTTGATCATTAAAAAATCAGGAAATGGCTGGGCACAGTGGCTCACACCTATAATCTCAGCCCTTTGGGAGGCTGAGGTGGGTGGATCACCTGAGGTCAGGAGTTCAAGACCAGCCTGACCAACATGGAGAAACACTGTATCTACTAAAAATACAAAAAATTAGCTAAGCATGGTGGTGCATGCCTGTAATCCCAGCTACTCAGGAAGCTGAGGCAGGAGAATCACTTGAACCTGGGAGGCAGAGGTTGCGGTGAGCCGAGATCACACCATTGCACTCCAGCCTGTGCAACAAGAGTGAAACTCCAGCCTGGGCAACAAGAATCTCAAAAAAAAAAAAAAAGAAACAACAGATGCTGGCAAGGATGTGTAGAAATAGGAACGCTTTTACACTGTTGGTGGGAGTGTAAATTAGTTCAACCATTGTGCAAAACAGTGTGGCAATTCCTCAAGGATCTAGAACCAGAAATACTATTTGACCCAGCAATCCCATTACTGGGTATATACCCAAAGGATTATAAATCATTCGACTATAAAGACACGTGTGTATGTATGTTTATTGCAGCACTATTCACAATAGCAAAGACTTGGAACCAACTCAAATGTCCATCAGTGATAGACTGGATAAAGAAAATATGGCACATATACACCATGGAATACTATACAGCCATAAAAAGGATAAGTTCATGTCTTTTGCAGGGACATGGATGAAGTTGGAAATGATTATTCTCAGCAAACTAATACAGGAACAGAAAACCAAACACTGTGTGTTCTCACTCGTAAGTGGAAGTTAAACACATGGATATAAGGAGGGGAACATCACACACCAGAGCCTGTTGGAGGGTAGGGGGCAAAGGGAGAAATACCTAATATAGATAAAGGGCTGATGGGTGCAGCAAACCAACATGGCACATGTATGCCTATATAACAAACCTGCATGTTCTGCACATTTATCCCAGAACTTAAAGAGTAATTTAAAAATGAGAAAAATACATAAAAATATAGGCTGGGTACAGTGGTTCAAGCCTACAATCCTAGTGCTTTAGGAGGCCAAGGCAGGAGGATTGTTTGAGCCCAGGGGTTTGAAGCTGCAGTGAGCTATGATCAGACCACTGCACTCCAGCCTGGGTAACAGAGTGAGACCCTGTTTCAAAAAAAAAAAAATTAAAATTAAATAAATAAATATTACTTTTTCTTTTCTTTTCTTTTCTTTTTTTTCTGAGACAGAGTCTTGCTCTGTCACCCAGGCTGGAGTGCAGTGGCATGATCTTAGCTCACTGCAACCTCTGCCTCCCAGGTTCAAGTGATTCCCTTGCATCAGCCTCCCAAGTAGCTGGGACTACAGGCATGTGCCACCACACCCAGCTAGTTTTTTGTCTTTTAGTAGAGACAGAGTTTCACCTTGTTGGCCAGGATGGTCTCGATCTCCTGACCTGGTGATCTGCCTGCGTCGGACTCCCAAAGTGCTGGGGTTACGGGCATGAGCCACCGCACCCAACCTATTTTTTCTTTTTAAAAAAGAAACTAAAATGCTAATTTATTGCTTTTAAACCATTTCATTGTGAAATATAACACTTAGAAAGTACATAAAACATACAGTTTACCTAGTTGTCATAAAGTAAAGAGACATATAAACACTACTCAGGACAAGAAATAGAACAATGCCAGCACACTAGCGGCTCCTGCATACCTTATTCCCATCATAATCCCATCACCTTCCACCCCAGTAGTAACCACTAATTTTGGTAAAAATTTTCTTGCTTTACTTTATTGTTTTATCAACTATTTATGAATCCTACACAATATAGTTGTTTTCCCTATTTTTCATATTTCAAAAATATAATCAGTATGTATACTTTGTGTCTGCCTTATGATAACTCTGTCTGCAAGAGTCATCCATGTTGTAGTGTATAGCCATTGCTCATTCATTTTCTTTGCAGTGTAATGTTCTACTGTTAGAAAATACTATATTTTATTTATTTTTTGTATGGCTTATGGACATTTTACATGTTTCCAGCTTGGGGATGTTAAAAAGAATGTTGTAGGCTTGCAGAGCTTCAGGCGGATTGCTGCTCTGCTGCCACCAGTACCAGGATGCTGTTCTAGATCCTCTGCTTGTTGCTCCACGGTCCCAACCTGAAATGAAGAAGCTGCCTTGGATGCACAGCTCATGAGCCATAACAGCATTTGCCCCAGCATTATCTCATTTAATCATTACCAGATCACCAAAACCCTAAGTGTTGACTCTTTGATCACAGGCTCCAAAGCCTTTACCTTTCTTGGCCTGTGGAGTAAATAGGCAGTATATTATGAAAGGACTTGTACCCTTTCTATTTACAATGAGAAGCTTAGGTTTCTTATTCTTGAACAAATTCAGTGCACCAAATATTCCAGAACACTTGATTTCCTCTTTTTCTTTGATTTGTTTCTTATCTATTCATCGTCTGTGTCTTACTGAGTTTTTTTATGGTACGATTGTTCTTGAAAAATGAAACTTCTAGGCTTTCTAAAAGGTTAGAGTGCCTTTTGAGAAGAAATCAATAGCTAATAGATTTGTTCTTATCATTAAAGTTTCAAAAGCTGTACCAACCCTCCAAAATAAAATGAAAAAAAAAAAAAAAAAAGGGAGAGAGACGGTGAACTGGTTTAGAATGGCAAGGTAGGAAAGGGGTTTTCTCTGGAAAAATAGGACGTGTATTAAAACTTGATTGAGAATTTCTTTTTGGTAATATCAATGAGATAAGCTTATTACATTTTTTTCCTGTTGAACTACATTGATCCACCAATGATATTAAGGCATTTTGCCTTTAAGGTTTAATTTCTTTACTTCTACATACATTCATTTCATTCTGCTTAGCAAAGCGTTTGACCATTTTTATGTGTCCACTAACATTTTCAGAAATGGCATTTCTGGTCTTCAAAAATTAATGCAAAATGAGGAAAGGAAGTTTCATAAACTAAGCACTGTACACAGTTGAGCAGCTTTTACTGAAAGAGTTTTGCCTTTGAACAGAGGGTATAACAGCACATTATTTCAGATATGTTCAGTTAATGAATATCAGATTCTTTCCTGAGTCGTGAGATAGGAATAGAACTGAGTAATATTTCTACTTTTTAAAGACTGCTGCAATGAACATTCATGAATGTGTATCCTGATATCCATAAGTGCACATTCCTCTAGGAAGAAATTGGGAGTGGAATTATTTTATCATAGCATATGTATTATTTCTTTTTTTTTTTTTTTTTTAAGATGGGGTTTCACCATGTTGGTCAGGCTGGTCTTGAACTCCCAACTTCAGGTGATCCTCCTGCCTTGGCCTCCAAAGTGCTTGGATTACAGGCGTGAGCCACCATGCCCGGCCGCATATGTATTATTTCAACTCTTTCCAAAGTCTTCCACCAGTAGTGTCTGAAGGTTCCCATTGCTCTACATCCTCACCAACTCTTGGAACTGTCAGACTTTAAAATGTTTGCAAGCCTAGTATGCATGTATAGCGGTAGTTCCTTGTGGTTTTAGTGTGCATTTGCCTGTTTGTAAACAAGGTTGAGCAGCTTTTTATACATTTATTTGGCATTTGAGTTTCTATTTTGTGAAGTGCTTGTTCAAGATTTTGTTCCTATTTAATTTGGGTTTCTGTAATTTTAATTTTTCATTAATTTATAGAGTTTTAAAAAATACATGAATCCTTTATGAGGTATGTATTACAAACATGGATTCTGTGGCTTGCATTTTCATTCTCCTTAAATATCTTTTGGTGAATCAATTCTCCTTGCTTCAGTCTCCCAAGTAGCTGGGATAGCTGGCACCTGCCACCAAGCCCAGCTAATTTTTTTTGTATTTTTAGTAGAGATGGCGTTTCACTATGTTGGCCAGGCTGGTCTCGAACTCTTGACCTCATGATCTGCCTGCCTTGGCCTCCCAAAGTGCTGGGATTACAGGCATGAGCCACCGTGCCCAGCATGAATTTTAATAATCATTATTTTTCATTATAACTAGTGATTTGGGGGTCTGATTTAATAAATTTTTTACTACTTCAAAGTCATAAAGCTACTCTACATTATCCTCTATGTATGTATGTATGTATTTTTTATTTATTTGCTTTTTTTTTGAGATGGGGTCTCACTCTGTCACCCAGGCTGGAGTGCAGTGGCATGATCTCAGCCCACTGCAACCTCTGCCTCCCAGGTTCAAGCAACACTCCTGCCTCAGCCTCCTGAGTAGCTGAGATTACAGGCACACACCACCATACCCGGCTAATTTTTTAATACTTTTAGTAGAGACAGGGTTTTGCCATGTTGGCCAGTCTAGTCTCGAACTCCTGACCTCAGGTGATCCACCCACTCGCCTCAGCTTCCCAAAGTGTGGGATTACAGGTGTGAGCCACCACGCCCAGCCTGTTGTGGTATATTTCTAAGCTCCCTATTCTGCTCCATTGTTCTATTTGTCTGCCCTTGTGCCAGTACCATGCTGTCAAGATAACTTTAGCTTTATATAAATATTGACATCTGATAGAGCAAATCTTTTTACCGTGTTCTGGCATATCTGGGCTATTCCTGGCCTTTGGGGTTCCTGTATCAGTTTTATAATCAGTTTGTTAAGCCACACACACATACTCATATGAACTCACATAGAACACACATACATTCACATACAACCTTTTGGGAGTTCAGTTGGAATTACATTGAATCTATAGGTGAATTTGGGCAGAATTTAAATCTTTGCAATATTGAATCCTCTAATTTAAGAAGAGAGTGCATGTATTTAGGCTTTTAATTTCTCTCAATATTTACATTTTCTTATATATCTTTTGTTAGACATATTCACAGGTGCTGATATTTTCCATGCTATTATAAATGGTAACTTTAAAAAAATCATTTTCTAATTATTTCCCAATGTATAAAAATTTACTTAATCCTTTTCTAATAAAAACTTTCCCATACTTTTTTATTCCTATAATTTATGTATATGTTATTTTGGATTTTCTATGCAAGCAATCATATCATCTAAAGATAATTTCTTTTCTCCCTTTCCATATATTAAACCTTTCATTCTTTTTTCTTGTTCTGTGCACTGGCTAGCATAGTGCTGAAAAGAACGGGTGACAGTAGGCATCCTTTTCTAATTCCCAATCTCAAAGGAAATGCTCTCAAATTTCACCATTTAGTATGTTTTTATAGCTTTTTAAAAATAGATATTTTATCCAAATGTACTTTAGAAAGAAAAAGTAAATAAAAATAGATATTCTTTATTATATTAAGGAAATCGCTTTCTAGCATTAGTTTGCTCAATGTTTTATGACAAATACATGTTGAATTTCATAAATTTTTTTCTGAATAGTTTGAGAAGACTTTTTAAAAATTTAATCTGTTAATATGCTGAATTACTTTGAGTTTCTAATGTTAATCCAATTTTGCATTCCTGGGATAAACCTAACTTCATCATAAATTATCATTCTTTTCCTACAATGCTGGATTTGACTTGCTAATATGTATGTCTTCAGGATTTTTGCGACTTTCCCCATGAATGAGGCTGGCTTGTCATTTACTTCCTTGCAATACCCTTATCAGATTTTGATATCAAGGTTATCCTAGCTGCTTAAAATAAAATGGGTAATATATCCTCTTTTTCTGTCTTCTGGAAGAGTTTGTATTAAGTTACAATGATTTCTTCTTAAATTATTGCAAAAAACCTCATCCCTAAAGCCTTCTGATTTCACTTTCTTTTGTGTAGGTTTTCAGTTTCTAGTTCCATTTCTTTAAAAGTTAGGAGAAGTCAAATACTTTTTATTTCTTTTTGCATCAACTTTGCTATATTTTGTTTTTTAAAAAAAGTTTCCATTTCATTTAAATGTTTTAAAGTTTTACAGAAGCTTACTCATTTTGTCTTTTTTAAAAATATATATACATTTTATCAAAGGTAGCTTTTGAAAAAATATATAGTGATGGTCATTTCACTTTTATGATATTAGTTTCCTTTGCCTTGTTGCTTTTTTCTTGATAAGTCTCACTAGAAGTTAATTCATTTTTGACTTTTCAAAGAACCACATTTTAGCTTGTTGATCTACTCTGTTCTTTTTAGAGAAATAGTAAATACACATATTTCACAGTTTAGAGTAAATATAGTATAGAGTGCTGGCTTAGAATCAGAAAACCATATTCAGACCTTGGTTCTATCATCTAGCAACTATTTGAAATTCAGTTTTTTAATCTCTAAAATGGGCTAAAATACCCCCAGCCACTTCATAGATGTGAAAGCCTAACAAATGTAATGTCGTAATATTAGTATATGCCTCAGCTCTGTATTTCAAATGCAGTAGATATTCTAAAAGCAATTCCTGAATAGCCACATTTAACTTTTGTTAGGTGTTTCCTATGTGTCTGGCTCTATTCTTGATGCTTTAATTGCTTTATCTCATTTAATGCAGCCTCACTACTATCTTATGAGGTAAGCAGTTATTATCCCTATACTACATACAGATGAAGAAACTAATACTCAAAGAGGTTGAACACAATTAACTTTTAGATTCACTTTATATAATCTGACTGATTAATATAGAGAAAGCACAGATGAAGGACATTATAGTTATCATCCCTATTAATTCAGTGGAAAAGCTTTGAGAACAGGGAATTCTATTTACCAATAAAACAAAGTAAATTCTCTCTCACCGCTTTTGTCTATAAGCCTTCCCTGCCCAGTATATACATTCACCACGTTCTGATATTTCTTAGAATATCATTCATTTACTTGCTCAGTAAATAATTGATTAATCACCTACTCTCTGCTAGGTGAGTAGGTGCTTTGATAGGCATTGGTATTAAGAAATGAATTAAAAAGGCCAGGCGTGGTGGTCCATGCCTGTAATCTCAGCACTTTGGGAGGCCGAGGTGGGTGGATCATCTGAGGTCAGGAGTTCAAGACCTGGCCAACATGGTGAAACTCTATCTTAAAAAAAAAAAAAAAGAAAAAGAAAAGAAAGAAAGGAATTAAAAACCTAGTCTCTGCTTTCTTGGAATTTAAAGTGGGAAAAGGGGATATAAACAGGTACATGAATGCATACTTAATTATAAATCATGATATGTTCAATGAAAGAAATAAATGTGGTACAGTGATATCATGAGTAAGGACATTTCAGATTAAATGATTCTGAAAATTGTTCCCTGCAAAGTGACATTTAAGCTAAGACTTGAAGACTAGGCAGGCAACCATGCAATGAGAAAGGAAAAGGGAAAGCATTTCTGGCAGAGGGAAGTGTGGAAAAAGTTTGGTGTATCGGAAACTGTAAATACAAACCAGTGTGACAGGAGTTCAGTGGGAGAAGGAGAAATAACAAGATGGTTTTAAAGAAACAGACAAGGGCCAGAGCGTACAAAGCCAGGCGAGTTTGTGGGATTTGGAGTAAGGGACCACTGAAACATTCTAAGCAGGGGTGTCAAGTAGCCCAATTTATGTTATTAAAAGAAAATTTGGCCATAGACTTAAAGGATAGATTAGAAGGGAGTAAAAATGGAAGTGGTAGGACAAGTGCAGAGGCAATTGCTATTGCCCAGGTTAGAGATGATGCCCTGGACTAAGGTGGTGGCAAAGAGGACACAAATGGATTAGTGTAGGATATATTTGGGAATAGAGTGACAGCATGTGCTAAATGGTTGGAATTGGTTCACAATGGAAAAAGAAGACTCAGGGATTACTGACCTGCACAAAAGTTTGGATGGTGGCATTATTTACTGAAATTGGGAAGACAGAGAAAAAAAAAAAAAGACTTTGGAGACATGGGCAGAATCAAGGAGTTTCATTTTGGTAATTATTGGCATAAAATGGCATTTCATATTATAGAAATGGATAGCAAATCATCCACTTTCTAGGCCTAGAGGAATTCAGTAATACTTACATGTTGAGTAGCACTGGAAGACTCTACAAAGGAGACCAAGAAAGAGCAGCAGAGAAGTAAGTGAAAACCAGCAAAGTTTGGTATCACAGAATGCTACTGAGAGGTAACTTGTCCGTTGGATTTCTTTGGCAATGAAGAGGTCAGTTAGTATCCTTGGTGGAAAGTTTCACTGGAGTAGTGGAGATGAAAGCCAGTTTGGAGTAGATTGAAGAAAGGTTGGAAAATGTTTAGACCGTGCATATAGAGAAATCAAGAAAATTCCTTTGTCTGGCTGCCCTCTGACTAAACTTTGGAAACTCTTACTAACATATGGCAGCTCCAGAGAGGTACTCAGCCATGTGACGTTGGTATTTGTTGGCTTTTAGGGGACTATACTCCTGTGAAAGCTGCTTATTGTAGTTCACATTAATTCCACACTTATTTGTATTATTATTATTTATTCTCTACCTCTAGATAAAGATTGAACTAAAGCAGGCCCAACAGAAGTTATTAGACAGTACAAAGATGTGCTCTTCACTCATGGCAGAGTGCAAGCATTGTCAGCAGAAAATCAAGGAACTGGAGTTGGAAGTACTTAAACAGACTCAGAGCATTAAATCACAGAACAACCTACAGGAAAAGCTGGCTCAGGAGAAATCTAAAGTTGCTGATGCAGAGGAAAAGGTAATTATCCTCATGCTTAATAAATAGCATACACTGAATACCACTACTGAAATCTTATTTCCCAGAGGACTTTAAGAAATAAATATGATGCAGACTTGATAGAATTTTAAGATTTTTTTTTTAACTCTCCCATGTTTTCTTCTGTTTTGGTTTCACCTATTCCTACAATTTCAGTAATTTTTGTATATATTTGTAAAAACTTCATGGACTTAAGAAGGTAAGTTTTATTAAAGCTATAACATGAGCTTAAAGAACTGACTGAACCCATATGACTTTTGTTTTATACTTTCACATTTGAGAAGACTTATTCTTCTCTCATTTGGATTGGCTGTTAATGTAAATTTTGTTTTAATTTTGTTTTTTTCATAGACGATTGTACACGTTCATGGGATGCATAGTGATATTTCAATACATATAATGTATAGTGATCAAATCGGGATAATTATCATATTCATCACATCAAACGTATTCTGTAATTTTGTAGGGGATTTGTGTTGTGAAATGAACCATTTTGAAATATTGCCCCTTCATTTTAGATTGCCCAACACTAGGTGGCAGTAGTATGTAACAGTTGTACATTTTGATATGCAAGGTTGAGAGTTAAATTGGATTAAAAAATAATTTCATCAGACCATACAATATGAAGCAAACATCAAAAAATAGATTACAGTAATCTGAATTAAACTAAAAAACCTAATGTTGAGTTAAAGAAACCAGAACAAAAGAGTTCATACCAAATGATTCTATGTATATAAAGTTCAAGAATAGACAAAACTAAGCTATGGAGATAAGATAGTGGTCTTTCTTGTGACAGGTATTGACTGAAGGGGGCACGAAGGAATCCTCTGTGGTGCTGCAAGTATTCTGTATCTTGGTCTGGGAAGTAGTTACACAAGTCAAATTTCATTGAGTACACTTAAGATATGTATGTTATTCACCATATGTATATATGGATGTTACTTTACCACATATGTTATTATTATTATTATTATTATTATTATTATTAATGATGTTATTATTCCATTTAAAAAAATTGGTAAAATTGATAAAGATTGGCAAGATTTTAAAACTCCAACAATACTAACTATTGGTGATCATTTGATGCAAGAAGACCTCATATATATTTACTTCACTTGGCAGAGTTAATTAGTATAAATGTTTTAAAGATATGTGTGTCATACATCTTTTTTTTTTTTAATGAAAGAGAAAGAAAGAGGAAGAGATTTTAGAAAAAGAGAGAAAAGGAGAAAGAAAGAAACCGCAAAAGAAAGAAAAAAATGAAAGAGAAAGAAAGAGGAAGAGATTTTAGAAAAAGAGAGAAAAGG
>CAUYQU010009475.1:0-27891 GCA_963574635.1 Cheracebus regulus | reverse complement strand
TTTTTCTCAGTATCACATTATACCTATTTTAAAAGTGACCACATAATTGGAAGTAAATCACTCCCCAGCAATTGCATAGCATTTCACAGGTTTAAATAAAATACTGGTTGGCTGCTTATTTGTTATTTTCATCCCCTATTCCTTCCCGTCTCCATTGTTAAGCACAATTATTGGCATAAAAGAGGTTTTTAATACCCATTTTTAGACTGCATTCTAGCCTGGGCAAAAAAACAAGAATCCCATTCTCTCTCCCTCTTTCTCATCCTCTTTCTTTCTCTCTTTCATTCTTTTTTTTTTCTTTATTTTGCTGTTTCTTTCTTTCTCCTTTTCTCTCTTTTTCTAAAAAAAAAAAGAAAAGAAAGAAATGGAGGAGGTCAGAACTCTCGTGCTGATCATTAGTGGGATCATTCCTGTCAATAGCCACTGTACTCCAGCCTGGGCAACCATAGTGAGACCCTGTCACTTAAAAAAACAAAGAAAAGTCCTGGCGTGGTGGTTCATGCCTGTAATCCCAGCACTTTGGGAGGCTGAGGCAGGTGGATCACCTGAAGTCAGGAGTTTGAGACCAGCTTGGCCAACATGGTGAATCCCTGTCTCTACTAAAAATACAAAAATTAGCTGAGTGTGGTGGCGTGCATCTGTAATCTCAGCTACTTGGGAGTCTAAGGCAGTAGAATTGCTGGAACTGGGGAGGTGGAAGCTGCAGTCATGAGCCAAGATTACGCCACTGCACTCCAGCCTGAGTGACAGAGCAAGACTCTGTCTCAAAAAAAAAAGAAATAGTGTTACTGGGCTTGGAGTGGCCCCTATTGTAGATGGCTGCAGTGACTAAACACTTGAGATCATTACACTCAATTCCTTTCGAATACTTGGAAAGCTTTCCCAAGAAGTTTGGTTACAAACAAGCACAGACTGCAAAGATGAGAATAGCCTTTTGCAGCCATCACCTAAGCGGCAGCTGCCAAAATGAAGTTCAATCCCTTTGTGACTTCCGACCGAAGCAAGAATTGCAAAAGGCATTTCAATGCACCTTCCCACATTCGCAGGAAGATTATGTCCTCCCCTCTTTCCAAAGAACTGAGACAGAAGTACAACGTGCGATCCATGCCCATCCGAAAGGATGATGAAGTTCAGGTTGTATGAGGACACTATAAAGGTCAGCAGATTGGCAAAGTAGTCCAGGTTTACAGGAAGAAATATGTAATCTACATTGAACGGGTACAGCGGGAAAAGGCTAATGGCACAACTGTCCACATAGGCATTCACCCCAGCAAGGTGGTTATCACTAGACTAAAACTGGACAAAGACCACAAAAAGATCCTTGAACGGAAAGCCAAATCTCGCCAAGTAGGAAAGGAAAAAGGCAAATACAAGGAAGAAACAATTGAGAAGATGCAGGAATAAAGCAATCTTATGTACAAGCTTTGATTAAAACTTGAAACGAGGAGTCTGTGTTTTGTGTGTGATGATTTAGGACACTTCTTTATAGTGGGCAGCAGTATTTCAGGATGTATCAATAGCTAGAGGGGTCTCATTGAGAAGAAGGCCTATAAGAAAACCTAGTTGGAAACACTTCCTCTTATTGAACCTGTCTTTTAACTTTCTTCCTATGGATAGGCTGCTATGTGGACAGACAGCCTATATTTTTTTACCTTACTGCATAAACGTTTATATTGCCATTGGAAAGGAGGTCTTGCTTTCAATAGAAGCAGTAGCTTCTCTGACTTCCTGTAGCATCTAGATTATTCAAGCTGTTCTGAGAGGCCTCAGGTTCAAGTTCTCTGATCTACCCATGGGGCCCCCTTAACCTTGTTTTCTGCACAAGTGCTGGGTGAGTGCCATGAGACCAAACCCTAACAGATTTTTAGTTGAAATAATGAAACACTGAATTAAAACGCAGTTTTATCAGGATAGAGTGAAAAGGTGTGAGGTGACAGCTGTGTGTGCACTCCTGCCATGCCTCATTTTAAGGATCAAAACAGCAGACTTGTTACTTGCCAGGCTGGAGGCTTTGCAGCAATGTGGGAACGGCCCTCGTTAAGTCACTGGCCTGGCCAAGGTCACAGCTGTCATCAAGGTGGAAGCGCTGCTCGGTGTCCCCCGATGCTGTCCTGGCTGGGTGAAGCTTGCAGTGGCTCCTTCCCCTCCGTGTCGCCTCGAGGTGGGGGCGGGACTTCCGTCTGGCGCTGATCGGCTTCCGGTGGAGGGTTCCGGAGGCGATGCGGCCGAGTGGCTGCCGGCGGATATCTAGGTGGAGCGGAATGCAGACGCCGCTTCCTCTGGTGTGTCGTTTTCTCCATCGCCCGCCCGTCTCAGCCGTTCAGCCTTGATCTGGCGGGGCTCGGACAGGCGTGGATCCAGGCGGTGGGAGCGGTCTGCGATGTCAGGGTAGGAAGGCTGCACAAAGGAGGCGACGTCTCAGCCCGGTCCTCAGGAATAAGTGGGCGTGCCCATGTGGTGTGGATGGTGCGGGGACCCTGTATTAGGTGCCTTATGTGCATCATCATTGAATCTTCATAGCAATCGATTGTGATGGGTACTGGTCATCTCCCCGTGTTGTAGATGAGGAAACTGAGGCCCAAGTAACTGCTTTAGTCCGTAAATGGTAAGAGTCAGAAAATGAGTTCCCAAGTGTAGACTCAGCCATACCGCTGCTCTGTCTCGCTAAAGACCTGCCTATAAGCGACATTTTAAACTAAATGTCCTTTGAACATCTTTTGTGCTCAGCTCTGTATTCGTGGGCCCTCCGAGGGGGTACAGGCAGGTAGAAGCCTCCGTCCCTGCCTTCTCGGTTGTAAACATCTGAACTGGTCAACTAAAGATGCAAAGCAAAGTGCTCCAATGGGCGTGGTACAGGTTGTTGAGAGAGGAAGAAGAGATGGCAATCAGCTGAAGTTACTGAATACGTCAGGAAAGAGGCTGATTTCAGCTGGCAGTGATTTGGAAGATCAATGCGAGTACATTCCAAGTCGGAAACAGCCAAGGCAAAGACTCACAGGTGGGTGAAGGGAGTAAACATGGCTTTCGAAGTATTTCCAGTTTTCTCTAACCAACTCGGTTACCACTTAGCCATCAGCACAGATCACACCAGGAAGCTGATTGATTTAGGGTCACATTTTTTTCAGGTTGCTTTTGGAAAAGATAACTGAAGCCTAGGCAACATAATGAGAGCCCATCTCTACAAAAAAAGAAAATTAGCCTGGCCTGGTGACACCTGCCTGTAGTCCCAGCTACTGGGGAGGCTGAGGTGGGAGGATGCCTTGACCCTGGGAGTTTGAGGCTGCAGTGAGCCGTGATCTTGCCACTGCACTCCAGCCTGGGTGACAAAGTGAGACCTTATCTCGAAAAAAGAAAAAAAGATACTGAAAGCTTAGAAATCTGCAGGAAAGGACAAATAAGATGAATAGGTTCGTAGATCTCGTAGAGATTATGGGAAACGAGAGTCCAGGCTCCATCTAAAGCAGGGATGTCCAATCTTTTGGCTTCCGTGCCACATTGGAAGAAGAATAATTGTCTTGGACCCCAAATAAAATATCCCAACACTAACGATAGCTGATGAGCTAAAAAAAAAAAAAAATTGCAAAAATGTTTTAAGAAAGTTTATAAATTTGTGTCAGGCTGCATTTAAAGACATCCTGGGCTGCATGCAGCAAACAGGCCACAGGTTGGACAAGCCTGATCCAAAGGAAGATGCTGCCTCTCCATTACAGCCAGTTATTGCCAGGCAACCATGCCACCAGTGCAGCCAGAACTTCTTTTCAAGAAAGCCAGAAATGGAGATTTTTTTATGTGAGATCTCCCAATCTGTAATTAGAGGTGAGTCAATTTTTTTTAAATCACTAGATGGACCAACCAAAATAGGTCTATTAGACAATTGTGGCCCATGGACTATACTGTAGTATTTCATGATATAGTAAGGACTGTATCTCTTACTAAAGACTGAGATTTTGCATCTTTTGATTATAAATTGTTTCTAGCCTGTTGTCTTCATTCTTTTTTCTTTTTAGAGACAGGGTCTCACTATGTTGACTAGGTTGGTTGTGAACTCCTAGCCTCAAGCAATCCTCCCACCTTGGCCTCCCAAAGTGCTAGGATTACAGGTTTAAGCCACCATGTCCAGTTGCCTTCATTCTTTTATAGAATGAAGATGAGGCTTTTCCTTCCATTGCAGTACCCTGAGGGACTCAAATAGCAACCAACACAGTACTCAGGTTCTGAGAGATGTTAGTTTCAGAAAGGAATCTGGAAGGTGCTCTTCCTGGATTCCATTGAATACCTTGTGTTTTCAAGTCTGTTAGAACTAGTAGGACTGGCCAGGTGCGCTGGCTCATGCCTGTAATCCCAACACTTTGAGAGGCCAAGATGGACAGATCACTTGAAGCCAGAAGTCAAGACCAGCCTATCCAACATGGCAAAACCTAAAAATACAAAAAAAAAAAAAAAATTTGTATTTTCTACTAAAAATACAAAAATTAGCTGGGTGTGGTGGTGTACCTGGTGTTAAAAAAAAGAAAAAAGTAGTAAGACCATAGGATGGTAGTAGATATTATTTTGGAAATAAAGTCCTGTGTCAATGATTGAATAGTACTGGTAGATGAAACAAAGTGATATTGGTTTCTTTACTGCAGGACTTCTTAGAGCCTTTTTTTTTTTTCTCTGAGATGGAGTCTCACTCTGTCATCCAGTCTGGAGTGCTATGGCCTGATCTCAGCTCACTGCAACCTCTGCCTCCCGGGTTCAAGGGTTTCTCCTGCCTCAGCTACCTGAGTAGCTGGGACTGCAGGCATACACCATCTTGCCTGACTAATTTTGTATTTTTAGTAGAGATGGGGTTTCAACATGTTGGCCAGGCTGGTCTTGAACTCCTAACCTCAGGTGATTTGCCCACCTTGCCCTCCCAAAGTTCTGGATTACAGGTGTGAACCACCATGCCCGGCCTCAGAGCCTTTGATACATCAGTTTGCAGAAGATCTTGAACACAGGCTTAGAGTAAAGAACATTTTGCAAATGTGCAATTTCTTCAATTCTGCAAGGCACAGTGCCTCATGCCTGTAATCCTAGCATTTTGGGAGGCTGAGGCAGGTGGATCAGTTGAGCCCAGGAGTCTGAGACCAGCCTAGGTTTTCTGCAGCATGGCAAAACCCCATCGCTATAAAAAACACAAAAGAGAAAACAAAAATGCATATTTTTCACATATTAAAATTTGGATGTGTCAATACATTTTCCTCTCAAAGTTGGCATTAAGTCAGTGGTTTTATAATCAGCAATGTCTTAGAATCAGGAGTATTCATGATTAACCGGTAATGCTGAGGAAGGGAATTTGAAGTCCTTGTAGTAGAGGACCTTCAGGGCCTGGAAGCAGGTCCAGCTTAACCGAGACTCCTGCTCAGAGCTTTTAACAGTTTCCATCTTTCTCTGCCTCTCAGGATTCTGCCCTGCCCCTCAGCTCTGCATCTGACAGCTGGGATCTTGGGATCCTGTTTTCCTAAGCTTGCTGGAATTCCTGTAGTCCTCATATGAACTCCCCTGGCCTCATCACCATCCTGTCTTAGGGCTGTTCTAACTAACGAATCCCAGTTTAGACAACTGAGTATCAAGTCCTCTCCTTAAGGAATTATCTGATCACAGTGGCATATGGGCTCCATTTGGGGTATCTCTTTTCTGCATGATAATCTCCTGACATAAGACATAATATTTCTATTGGAAACAAATCCTGCCACCCCTTTTAAGAGCATCAAGCCTGTACCTGAAAGCATCTCCTGACCTTGGAGTGCCCAGGTTCATTTGGACTCCGCTTTATTCTGGAAATATTAATTCATTGGCTGCAGCTCTGGCAGCATCAAAACAGGCCAGACTGACAGACCCCTCAGGAAAGCAAAATTCCTTTACCTCATCCATGAAGCTGTACTCGTGTCGGATATGAGACCTGTTTCTTATTTCTTCCATTTATTCACCTGAGTTGCTTTCAGAGTCCTTTATGCTGCATGCCTTGATTCCTGGTGCCCTCTCATTTCTTCCCCAGTCCTGCTGAAGCTGCTCCTTAGCCCAGGCCTCAAGACTATGTGGTCCCTATGACAGCAGCCAGCATTGTTTCCAGAGGCAACGGCATTTGAAGATATGACCAAAGTTTGGAATTATTTAGAAGCCTCTCAAAAGGATTACTACAGGGACACAATGCTGGACAGTTATGAGAATATGGTCCCACAGGGTAAGGACTCAGAATCTTCCTTTATTAATCCTGTAGACAGTTGTCAAGGGGAAACCATCATTTAAAAATAGCCCCACAGCTTTCTTCTCGATTTCCTCAAAATAAGGACGCTCTTCAGCCATAAAAAAAATTGTGGGTTTTTTTTTTTTTTTTTTTTGGCTTTTTTTTGGAGGCAGTCTCATTTTGTCTCCCAGGCTGGAGTGCAATGGCATGATCTCAGCTCACTGCAACCTCTGCCTCCTGGGTTCAAGCAATTCTCCTGTGTCAGCCTCCCAAGTAGCTGGGATTACTGGCTCCTGCCACCACACCTGGCTGATTTTTGTATTTTTAGTAGGGACAAGGTTTCACCATGTTGGCTAGGCTGGTCTCAAACTCCTGACCTCAAGTGATCCGCCCGCCTTGGCCTCCCAAAGTGCTGGGATTACAGGCATGAGCCACTGCACCCAGCCAAGAAATTGTTGCTGTTGATTATGGGAAGGCTGAGAAGCAATCCCTGGTATTAATTTCAGTTTAAGAGTTTGCTGTTAATTAGTTGGGTGTGGTGGCACATGCCTGTAATCCCGGCTACTCAGGAGGCTGAGGCAGGAGAATTGCTTGAACCCAGGAGGCGGAGGTTGCAGCGAGCCGAAATTATGCCATTGCACTCCAGCCTGGGCAACAGAGCGAGACTCTGTCTCAAAAAAAAAAAAAAAAATTGCTGTTATTATGTGGTACCTTTTAGCAACGTTCTCCCATTTATGTTATTTTAAAGGATACTAAGGATAAGATTTTAGTCTGCTGCCTTAGGAGTTTCTGTTTATCCTCTCTCCTGTTCAATTAATAATAACCAGTTGATTAGGTTTTGTGCTATAAGCTAACAGCTTCATTGTTTTTTCTGTTCACCTAAAGTCTAAAACCTCTACATATTTGTGATCTTACTGATGTCAAATTCTATTGCTATGCTCTGGTTTTGGATGGTTCTAGTTGGCTTTCTAGCTGCTTTATACTATATTCTATTATTATTCTTCCATGTAATCATCTTCAAAAATTAGCTGAAAGAATTGAGGAACATTAGAGGGAAAGTCTTTCAGGTGGGAGTGTCAGTGAATTTAACTTGTTCTCTTGCTTTCTTAGGATCCTTCTTACAGTTCTCCATGATGCCTCAGAGAGCCGGAAATGATCCACCTGGGGTTTCAAATGCAAGTGAAATGGAAATGGAGATAAGTAACATGAGAGAAAAGTTTCTTATGAGTGTAACAAAGTTAGTAGAAAGCAAAAGTTACAACAGCAAGGTATTTTCTAAAGAAAAGTACTTTCAAACAATAAAGGAAGTTAAAGAAGCTAAAGAAAAAGGAAAGAAGTCATCACGTGATTATCGCCGTGCAGCAAAATATGATGTGATCTCTGTACAGGGCACAGAGAAACTGATAGAGGCTACTCATGGAGAACGAGATCGAATACGGTATTATGTGCATAAAGAAGAATTGTTTGATATTCTTCATGACACACATCTCAGAATTGGACATGGTGGGCGGACACGCATGCTCAAGGAGCTGCAGGGAAAATATGGGAATGTCACCAAAGAAGTTATTGCCTTATATCTGACTCTGTGTAAACAGTGCCACCAGAAGAACCCAGTACTCAAGAGAGGCCTTGCTCCCAAGCCCATGACTTTTAAGGACATAGACTCCACATGCCAAGTTGAAATACTTGACATGCAGTCAAGTGCCGATGGTGAGTTCAAGTTCATTTTATACTACCAAGACCACTTGACCAAGTTTATTATTTTACGGCCATTAAAAAGCAAACAGACCCATGAGGTGGTCAGTGTCTTGTTAGATATTTTCACAATTCTTGGTACACCCAGTGTGTTAGACTCCGACAGTGGCACTGAGTTCACAAACCATGTTGTTCGTGAACTCAATGAGTTGTGGCCAGACCTAAGGATTGTATCTGGTAAGCACCACCCTGGCCAAGCCCATGGCTCCCTGGAAGGAGCAAGCCGTGATATAAAGAACATGATAAGTGCCTGGATGCAGAGGAACTACTCATGTCACTGGGCCAAAGGCCTCCGATTCGTGCAGATGGTGAGGAATCAGGCTTTCGACGTTTCCTTGCAGCAAAGTCCATTTGAGGCAATGTTTGGTTGTAAAGCCAAATTTGGGCTATATTCCTCAAACTTGCCTCGGGAAACTGTGGCTACTTTACAAACAGAAGAAGAGCTAGAAATTGCTGAAGAACAGCTAGAAAATAGCCTTTGGATCAGGCAGGAAGAAAGGGCTGAGATTGGAGCAGACAGATCTGATATGGATGATGACATTGATCCCACTCCTGAAGCTACAGAACCCAGCACCTCACAAGGGGCTTCCGGCCTCCTCTGCTGGTGAACAGATGCCTGCTGGGGGGGGCAGTCACACACAGGTGTGTCTCTGAGCATTAGAGTCATCTGAGAACTGTTATCAGAGGCCCCTGGGGAAAGGATTGAAGGCCCCACTCTCAGGTCAAGTTGTACATGGTAGTCCTTGCTCAAAAAGGGAAAACTTGATTGGGTCTGTGTATTTATTCTTAGGGCTACCATAAAAAATTACCACAGCCTGGCCGGACATGTGGCTCACACCTGTAATCCCTGTACTTTGGGAGGCCGAGTCGGGCAGATCACTTGAGGTCAGGAGTTCAAGACTAGCCTGGCCAACGTGGTGAAACCGTGTATCTACTAAAAATACAGAAATTAGCTGGGCATGGTGGCATGTGCCTATAATCCCAGCTAACTGGGAGGCTGAGGCAGGAGAATTGCTTGAACCCAGGAGGCAGAGGTTTCACTGAGCCAAGACTGTGCCACTGCACTCCAACTTGGATGACAGAGCAGGACTCTGTCTCAAAAAATAAAAATAAAAAATTACCACCACCTGCGTGACTTAACAGACATTGAGTCTCACAGTTCTGGAGGCCGGAAGTCTGAAGTTAAGGTGTCAGTAAGGTTGGTTCCTCCTGGAGGCTCTGGGGGAGAATCCATTCCATGCCTTTGTCCTTTCTCTGGTGGCCACAGCAATCCTTGGTGTTCCTTGGCTTATGACAGTATAAGTCCAGTCTCTGCTTCTTTCTTCATGTGGCCTTCTCCCCCGTGACTGTGTGTATTATTTTCTGTCTCTTATAAAGACATCATTGGACACCAAATCTTTGTCACTGGATTTAGGGCCCATTCTAATGAGGATGATCTCATCTCAAGATCCTTACCTTAATTAGATCAGCAAATACTCCTTTTCCAAGTAAGGTCACATTCACAGGTACTAGGGACTTGAACTTGGACTTATCTTTTTAAGAGACACAGTTCTGGTCGGGCGTGGTGGCTCACACCTGTAATCCCAGCACTTTGGGAGGTTGAGGTGGGTGGGTTACGAGGTCAGGAGTTCAAGAGCAGCCTGGCCAACATGGTGAAACCCCGTCTCTACTAAAAATACAAAAATTAGCCGGGCGTGGTAGTGGACACCTGTAATCCCAGCTACTCAGGAAGCTGAGGCAGGAGAATCACTTGAACCTAGGAGGTAGAAGTTGCAGTGAGCTGAGACCCTGCCATTGCCTTCTAGCCTGGACAACAGAGCAAGACTCCATCTCAAAAAAAAAAAAGAGACACACGGTTCTACTCATTATAGTCAACAGAAGAGTATGTCTGCAAGTAAAAGCTGATGCCTCAAGAATGTAAAGCTTGTGGGGCTGCCCTAGATATATCTGTTACATATTCCTGCCCCTCCGACACATACCCTAAAACACGATGCATCACAGGAAAATAAGTAGATGAAGGAAGGCTGGGCACAGTGCCTCATGCTTGTAAACCTAGCACTTTGGGAGGCTTAAGCAGCCTATCACTTGACGCCAGGAGTTCGAGACCAGCCTGGCCAACATGGTAAAACCCTGTCTCTACGAAAATACCAAAAAATTAGCCGGGCATGGTGGCATGCACCTGTAATCCTAGCTCCTCAGGAGGCTGAGGTGGGAGGATACCTTGAACCTGGGAGGTGGAGGTTGCAGTGAGCCAAGATCACACCACTATACTCCAGCCTGGGCGACAGAGCAAGGCTCCGTCTCAGAACAAAAACGAAGTAGATGCAGGAAAGGTCATGAGAAGAAAGGAGGTTCATCCAAGATGCCCTAGACACTGGCCACCTCACCAGCTGGGCTCTGGTTCCCGCTTCAGGAGAAGTATGTGCCATCCCTGCTCTGAGTGTCCTGCACAGAGAATTGTGTGACTGCATGAAACATATATTAAAATTAGGTCAAAATTACGGTATGGCTGGAATTTGGGTATGCGTCTACCACTTGTCTGTGTCTCAAGCACTTAGAAACATCCTGTTCCTGGCACAGGTCAATGCCTTTCAGGAAGTGACCTATAGGGAAACAATCGAGGTTTCTGAAACAAAATGCAGGAGTTGGGCTGAGATCACTGCTCTACCTAGAGAGTGTAGGGCAAGGCCAGTCTGGGTCATGGTTCAGAGCAAGGATGAGTGACCCGCCACAGGGGAGGACAGTGCCCAGGACCTTTGTATGCCTCCGTTCCCAATGCCTAAGACAGAGTGCCTAGCCCACTGAAGGTGTTCAGTGAATTTAATGAGTAAATGATTCTACACA
This sequence comes from Cheracebus regulus, assembly GCA_963574635.1. Classification (NCBI taxonomy): domain Eukaryota; kingdom Metazoa; phylum Chordata; class Mammalia; order Primates; family Pitheciidae; genus Cheracebus; species Cheracebus regulus. Next base: position 17,081 of record CAUYQU010009475.1, on the reverse strand, counting down.
AATGGGCATGGGGAAGAAGAAAGGGCCTGCAGTCTTTTATTCCTTATAAGGTGTCCTTCCTGCACATCCCAGAGCCATCTAAAACCCATTCTGATTGTCACGAATGCCAGTTCCCTCTTCTGTAAGGGGCAGTAACATTCCTGCTGCTGCCTACCTCACAGGATTGTCCTGAGAGACCAGCGAGATTCTGCATGTGAAGGGGCTTTCTCTGTGAATGGTGAAGTTCTGCAATGTGACTTGTCTTGGCTGCAAGCAGATCCTGTTCTCCGTGTAAGAGTGGGAGATCTCTGTTCATTGCCATTTCTTTTCAGATTCAGCAGTGTTAAGTTGGAAGGTATCCAGGGAAGCTGCATAATGATCACACAGGAAGTGACATCACTTTCCAGCTTGTTTTGGAGGGCCAAAATCTTGCTCTGTTCTTGGCCAGTGACTCACTTTCCATCCTCCTTCCAACCCATTGTCTTTCTTTGTAACTCAGCCTAGCAGGTCTGGGAGGCCCAACTTTGACTGAGGATGCTACTTTCTCCTCCCCATTGCTGATCTCCTTCCGCCTAGTTACTTGGCAAACCAAGAACCACATAATCAACTTGTGTGGGTAAAAGGGGACACGAGCCATAATAGTGCTTTCTTTCCCAGAGGTGCCTGCAGATAACCTAGGTTTCCAGGAGCGGCCGCATCACTCTTCCTCTTTTGCTTCTTAATGCTGGCAGTGGGAAAGAGAGGTGGATTCCTGGGCCCAGTCTGGCCTGCATTGTCATATTTCAGCATCTGGAATAGAGATCACCAACCAGTGTGCCACAGCTAGTCTCAGTTTGCAAATATATTTTGTCCATATAATATTTTTAATTTTTTTTTTCTATTTTTTGAGACAGAGTTTCACTCTTGTCACCCAGGCTGGAGTGCAATGGCGTGATCTTGGCTCACTGCAATCTCTGCCTCCCGGGTTCAAGTGATTGCACTTACCCTCCCAAGTAGCTGGGATTACAGGTGCCTGCGATCATACCTGGCTAATTTTTGTATTTTTATAGAGATGGGGTTTCGCCATGTTGGCCAGGTTGGTCTCGAATTCCTGACCTCAGGTGGTCCACCCACCTCAGCCTCCCAAAGTGCTGGGATTACAGGCATGAGCTACTGTGCCCAGCCTTTTAAATTATTTTTTAATTAATTGCCAACACTTTAAACACTGGAGATATAAATCTGGATGTCTAACACCTCTTGAAAACTCGGCATACGTGGCCACAGTGGGCCCACAATTTCTGCATGGCAGCAAATGAGCTGTGGTGCATGTTGCACTCTGCAGGTGGCCACAATCAGCCACTCACATGCATATGCATTTCTGTGGCCCACTGCTGAAGAAAGGCCAGTGCAGGGCATGGTGGCATGCACCTGCAATCCCAGCTACCTGGGAGGCTGAAGTGGGAGGATCACTTGAACCTGGGAGGCTGAGGTTAAAGTGAGCCGTGATCGTATCACTGCATTGCAGCCCGGGCGACCCTGTTCAAAAAAAAAAAAAAAGGTGGGGGGCCAGCAACAGGCGTATGTATCTCTAGGAATTTATGATAGAAGTGGCATTTCAACCAGTGGGAAGGGATGTATTATTCAGTTAATAGTGCTGGATCAATTGGTTGTCCATTTGACAAAAATGAAGTCTGACCCTTAAACATTAAAATTTTAAAAACTATAATAAAAATATTGGGGGCCAGGCGTGGTGGCTTACACCTGTAATCCTAGCACTTTGGGAGGCCAAGGTGGGTGGATCACCTGAGGTCAGGAGTTCAAGACCAGCCTGGCCATTGTGATGAAACCCCATCTTTGTATAAAAAAAAAATTTTTAAGGAAAAAAATAATAAAAATGTTGGGGGAAAAAGTTTTGTGATCTTGGAATGGAGAAAATATTAATATCTTTGCCTACATAAAAATAAAAACTGGTATGGAAAATAATGCCGTTTAAAAAGAAAATAGGGCCGGGCGCGGTGGCTCACGCCTGTAATCCCAATACTTTGGGAGGCCAAGGTGAGCGGATCACGAGGTCAGGAGATCAAGACCATCCTGGCCAACATGGTGAAATCCCGTCTCTACTAAAATACAAAAAATTAGCCACGCGTGGTGGCGTGCACCTGTAGTTCCAGCTACTTGGGAGGCTGAGACAGGGGAATCCCTTGAACCCAGGATGTGGAGGTTGCAGTGAGCCACAAAGTTGCAGTGAACCAAGATTACACCACTGCACTCCAGCCTGGCAACAGAGCAAGACCATCTCAAAAAAAAAAAAAAAAAAAAAGTAGTAAATAGTCTGAATGTGGTGGCTCATGCCTAATATCCCAGCACTTTAGGAGGCTGAGGTGGGTGGATCACCTGAGGTCAGGAGTTCAAGACCAACCTGGCCAAAATGGCAAAACCCTATCTCTACTAAAAATACAAAAATTAGCCAGGCATATTGATGGGTGCCTTTAATCCTAGCTACTTAGGAGGCTGAGGCACAAGAATTGCTTGAATCCAGGAGGCGGAGGTTGCAGTGAGCTGAGATCATGCCACTGCACTCCAGCCTGGGCAACAGAGTGAGATTCCCTCTCAAAAAAAATTTTTTTTTGTTTTCTAAGGGTCTGTTATGATTCTCTTTCTCATCCTTGGCCATTTCTTCTAGTCTCAGTTTCAGCTGTGACTTTATTGTGCAAGACTCCCTTATGCCTCTTCCAGTCCCAGTCTTCTGAATACAATGGGCTTCTCAGGATCAATAATCTCCCCTAACATATTCTTCCTTCTGTTTGCCACTAGTTTTATTAACGGCACCACAGGACACCCAAGCCAGAAACCTCAGGGTCTCATACTTCCTCACTTCCCCTAGCCAATTTGCTAAATCATGTCATCCCTACCAGTGGCAGATTACATTTTCCAAATGTGTATGCAACAGTATATCTGTAACACATGTTCTTTTAGAACTTTGCACTTCCCTTTCAAGAGATGGAGTTTTTATCACCGCTACTTCAACCTAGGCAGAAATTTCTTCTTTCCTTGACCAGTCTAGTACAAAAGAGTGATAATATGTGGCTTCTGAGGCTGTCATAAAAATACCACCTCTTGAAACCCAGTCACTCTTGAAACCCAGTCACCATGTTCTGAGGAAGCCCAAGCAGCCTGTGGAGGCCTACATGGAGAGGTGCCAAAGCCCTGGGCCCTCATCCCTGGCTAAGCTCTTAGCCAACAGAGAGAACCAACATGCCAACCATGTGAGTGAGCCATCTTAAAAGTAGGCTTTCTAGCCCCAGTTCATCTTCCATTCAATACTGTATAGAACAGAGACAAGCCCTGGCCAAATTGCAGAGTCATGTGCAAGATAAATGAATGTTGTTTCAAGCCACTAAGTTTAGAGGTGGTTTGTTTGTTTTGTTTTGTTTTTTGAGACAGAGTCTTGCTCTGTCACCAGGCGCCAGGCTGTAGTGCAGTGGCACAATCTCGGCTCACTACAACCTCCTCCTCCTGGGTTCAAGCAATTCTCCTGCCTCAGCCTCCCTAGTAGCTGGGACTACAGGCGCACACCACCATACCCAGCTAATTTTTTTATTTTTTAGTAGAGACGGGGTTTCACCATGTTGGCCAGGATGGTCTCGATCCCGTGACCTTGTAATCTGCCCGCCTCGGCCTCCCAAAGTGCTGGGATTACAGGCGTGAGCCACTGCGCCTGGCCTAGAGGTGGTTTGTTAAGCAACAATACAGAACTGATAGGCTAACTCTGAAATGTCTTAAATCTATTGCCATCTCTCCATTCCCCCAGAATAAGCCTTTGTTACCTTGGTTGATTGGAAGACAACCCATCTAGTGAATCTTCCAGAAGTAAAGCTCTGCTCGGAATAATAGTTAACACTACTAAATACTGATTTACCTACATTATTCGTACTGAGCTTTAAATTCATTTTCTTATGTAATCCTTACAGCCCTATAAAGTTAGTTGAAGCTGAAGAAATGAATTTAAATAGGTGTATTAAGGACTTAATTTTCCTCTGTTATAAAGAAAGAAATGAAGCTAATCTCCAGTGGGCCAAGTGTGGTGGCTCATGCCTATAATCCAAGCACTTTGGGAGGCTGAGGCAGAAGGATTGCTTGAGCTACAGGGTTCGAGACCAGCTTGGGCAACATAGTGAGGCATGGCATTAATTAGCTGGGCATGGTGGCTCACACTGTAGTCCCAGCTACTTGGGTGGCCGAGGTGGGAGGATCTCTTGAGCTCAGGAGGTAGAGGCTGCAGTGAGCTACGATTGCACGACAGCACTTAAGGGGGAATAAAAAGAATTCACAGTGGTTCCACATTACTCACAGGGTAACAACTTAAACTTGGCATCCATGTTGGACTATAATATGGTCCCAACTACCTTTGAAGCTTTGGAATTGAGACATCAGGTCTAGGCACATGAATCTCCTGGTTGCACTTGTTTTGTGCGGGGTGGCAGGAAGAAACTCAGGCTGATGGCTACTCTAGGCATGGCCAGAGTCACTTACTCTTTCTAGAACTTGGCTTCCTCATGAAAAGTGAGAGACAATTGAACCAGCGCATATTAAAGTTCTCTTCCAGTTCTGCTCTGTGTCGTGTGAAAACTGTCATCTTGTACTTTTGTACTTCTTACCTCTTCTAGAACCCCGGCCCGAGCTTCCTGCCAGGGCACATGTCCCCACTTCCGAGATGGAGAGAAAATGGAAGGCTTAGAGATGAATGCTTTTGTGAATGTTCTCTATTTACCACTATCTCAGAACTAGCTTTGGCCTCCTGTTGTGGAATAGAATCTGCCTGTTGTGGAATAGAATCTGCTTGTTTGCAGCTCTAGGGGTAGAAGGAACATTTTCTTCTGACATTTCTGAGATCCTATTACCAATGGTTTTTTGAGACTAAGCATTGGAATGTCATTAATTAGTACTGAGAAGGAAGGGCAGTGAGGGAGGCAACTGAGAAGCTCAGACTTACGATCCTGCTTCCAAATTATTTTGCATGCTTTCTGGACGTTAGTGCAAACAGACCATTAAAGTATGGTTTGCCAAGGTTAGGTTCAATCACTGCATGAGCCAGTTACCTCTGCAGTTACTTCAACCTTCTTCAATTTGGTGACGTTTGGTTGTTAAATTTAAGGGGAAAGGTTTTATGTGTTTATTTGTGATTTACAGCTCTTCCTTCCATGTTATGAAAGTTTTACAGAAATCCATTTGAAACCTGAAATACTTTGAAATATAAAAGAGCAAGAGTTATCCCAGGACTCTTATTCAAAAAGTTGACTGATAATGAAAGAAGTCTGTCCCTGGAATCTTCAGAATTTTGTTCAGAATTCTATTCCTTTGACCTTATTGAATTTGATTTCTTTTTTAGTTCCTGGTTCTCCTTATTTTTATCTTGGTGCTAATCTTTGTTTACCCAGGTTCTGACACTTTTACCCTAGAATTAATTACCCCAGATGGTTGACTCTACTGTGTTTTCCAAGCAAACAAAGTAGGCAGGAAATGTAAGTTTCCTGAGCAAATTGCCCTTCCGCTTTAATATGAGACTTTGCCTTTTAGAATCATATTTATCTTTGTCTACTTTTCTTATTTACAATTGATTTATGATTATTATTTTGGTTTGGATCTAGTTAGGGTTTCCATTTAAAATTTGGTCCTGATATTTTGCTTTTTGCTTCCCCACATCTCAGTTTGTTAAATCTTACTGTTCTGTTTAACCTAAACTGCTACATCCTTTCTGTTGACTAGCTCCTTGCCCAGAATAACTTTTCCACACCTGGAACTTTGGCGTAAGAGTTCTTTTCACTTTTATGCACTTCCTGCGACATTACGGGGTGGGTACGTAGCAGATGAGGGTTTGTGAGCCTTTCCTCTGGGTTTTGCACAGATGGCTCACTCCTAACTTTGGCGAGTCATTCAGTGGCCAGATGTTTGCCTCTTTCCTCCTCCCCATTCTACCCCCACAGTTCGGGGTACTGTTCTTTGAATGACATCCCCTCTCTTTTTGCCTCTCTTTCTCCCGATGCAACGGCAGGAATCCTGGAAACGGCTGCCTTAAATGTAGGGACCATTAGGATCTTGCTCAACAGACAACCTAGGTCACCCGTAAAATACAGCTGCCTCCCAGTCCCGAATGGGGTGTAGAGAACCATTCCGGACACCTGAAACTGCCATCCTTCTTCATCTCTAGATGCAGGGGGCTCTCTGTATCAGGAAGAGAGCCTCTCCGAAATCCACTGTCAATCTGGGTTTTCCTTGACCAGCTCTGCTTACCTACCTCATTCTCTAGCCTGTCAGTTTCATTCATTGATTAGACATTTGTAAGCACCAAGTATGTAACCAGGCATCATGCTGGCCTTTGGAGATACCAACAAGTAAAGAGACTGCTAAATGCAGAAAAATGGGCACAGAGTAAAGACTTGTAAGTCTAAAGGAGTGCTCAGTGAGAAGTCACACAGGCTAAGTTTTGGAAGGACCGTTTGCAGATCACTGCTGAACATTCTCCATGCTGCCTATTTTGTATTAGAGGACTTCGTGCAAGGGAAATGTAATCAGCAGGATCCTCACTTGGAGACCTGGCAGACGCCACCTTAACTCAGTAATCAAAATTAACCTCCCCAGTGTACGTACAACTACTGCTGCTCCTGATAGGATGCACTGAGAACATTTCTGTGACATTTCTACCACAGATGCACTACTTGAAGCTAATTAAGAAGAGACAAAAGACAAACCCAGATTGAGAGGCATTCTGAAAAATAATTGCCCTATACCCTTTAAAAAATGGCAATGTTGCCAGACATGGTGGCTCACGCCTGTAATCCCAGCACTTTGGGAGGCCGAGGTGGGCAGGTCACCTGTGGTCAGGAGTTTGAGACCAGCCTGACCAACATAGAGAAACCCTGACTCTACTAAAAATACAAAATTAGCTAGGCGTGGTGGTGTGTGCCTGTAATCCCAGCCACTCCAGAGGCTGAGGCAAGAGAATCACTTGAACCCAGGAGGCCTAGGTTGCAGTAAGCTGAGATCACGACACTGCACTCCAGCCTGGGGAACAAGAGCAAAACTCCATCTCAAAAAAAAAAAAAGGGGGGGGTGGGGGGGCAATGTTGAGAAAGACAAAGACTGAGGAGCTATTCCATTAAAGTAGGCTATAGACGTGGCAACGGAACGCAGTGCCTGATCCAGGATCTTCTTGTATTATAATGAGCATCACTGGGACAGTTGGCAAAATGTGAGCATTGTCTGAATATTATCATATTGTATCAAAGTTAATTTCCTGATCTTGAGGATTGTAGTGTGGTTATGTAAGAGAATGTCCTTGTTTTAAGGAAATAGATGTTGAAATATCTTGAGATAAAGGAGCATTATGTTGGCGACTTATTCTCAAATAGTAAAGGAAAATGTGTGTGTGTATGTATATGTGTCTATGTGTGTGTGTGTGGAGAGACAGAAGGGAGAGACAGAGAGATATAAAACAAAGGCAGTAAAATGTTAACATATGGGGAATCTGGATGAAGAGTGGGAATTCTTTGTATGATTCTTGCAACTTTTCTGTAAGTCTATAATTATGTCCAAAACAAGTTAGAAGAATTGACAAGTTCCCACCAAAGAGGAGACATAGCTTGGACCATGGAAATACATGGCAGTAACTTGGCAGTTTGCTCTTTGGCCTGCAAAGGCAGTATTCATGGGAGTGAGAGTCGCTTGTCTTCAAGTCTGGCATTTTTTATTGTAGATCCCAAAAGCTGCCTGAAAGCCTCCAGGCCTTGTGTGGTTTACCCTTCTGTTCACAGGTATCTTCCCAGCACTCACTAGAATATGGTGTCTGATGAGTTTCTAAACAGGCATGGAACCAGAATTCTCAGAAATACCAAGGAGTTTCTATCGCACTGACCAGGCTTCACCCGAAACAGTGGTCCCCTGCTGAGAACAATTCTTCCTTTCCCCTGGCTGCAAAATAGGGATTCCTGGCCTGTTTCTGCCAAATGCTCTGTGGAAGCAGAAAATCATAAGCCTTGTGTTTTCTCCATTGTAGAAAATTAGGCCAGGTGCAGTGGCTCACACCTGTAATCTTAGCACTTTGAGAGGCCAAGGCAAGTGGATCACTTGAGGTCAGGAGTTTGAGACCAGCCTGGCCAACATGCTGAAACCCTGTCTCTACTAACAATACAAAACTTAGACAGGCATGATGGGGTGTGGCTATAGTCCCAGCTACTCAGGAGGCTGAGGCAGAGAATCTGACTAGGAGGCAGAGGTTGCAGAGGTTGTAACACTGTACTCCAGCCTGGGCAACAGAGTGAGACTCTATCCCCATAAAAAAAAAGAAAAAAGAAAAAAGAAAATTAATTTTTCCTCTTACTTGGCACTTGGTTTTTGGGGTGCTTTTTTATTGTTTGTTAATGGACTTCATTTTTTTTTTTTGAGACAAAGTTTTGTTCTTGTTGCCCAGGCTGGAGTGCAATGGCATGATCTCTGCTCACTGCAACCTCCATCTCCAAGGTTGAAGCTCAGCAAGTCTGTAGCGTATACCAGGATTCACTCTTTGTGCTATGCATTCTATGGTGTTTGTTTGTTTAGAGACAGGGTCTCACTCTTATCGCTCAGGCCAAGTGCAGTGGCCCAGTCATGGCTTACTTCAGCCTCAAACTCCTGAGCCTAAACCATCCTTCCACCTCAGCCTGCCATGTAACTGGACTACAGGTGTGTGCCACCATGCCTGGCTCATTCTATGGGTTTTGATAAATGTAAAATTACATGTAGCTACCATTAAAGTATTATACAGAATAGTTTCACTGCCCTAAAAATTCCCTGTACTCTAGCTATTCATCCCTCCCTTCCTACTCCCCAAACTCCTGGAAACCACTGATCTTTTTACTGTCTCTATAGATTTGCCTTTTCCAAAATGTTATAAAGCTGGAATGATATAGTATGTTCCTTTTTTAGACTTTTTCTTATACTTAGCAATGTGTATTTAAGGTTTCTCCACATCTTTTGTGACTTGATAGTTCATTTCTTTTTTGCACTGAATAATGTTCCATTGTATGGATATGCCACAGTTTATGCATTCATCTATGGAAGGATATATTGCTTGCTCCTAATTTTTGGCAATTATGAATAAAGCTACTATAAACATTTGTGTGCAGTTTTGTGTGGGCAGCAGATTTCAGTTCATTTGGGTAAATAGGAGTACAACTATCATAAGGTCGTATGGTAAGAGTATGTTTAGTTTTTTAAGAAATTACCTCTGAGCATGGTGGCTCACACCTGTAATCCCAACAATTTGGGAGGCCAAGGCAGGTGGATCATGAGGTCAGGAGTTAGAGACCAGCCTAGCCAATATGGTGAAACCTCATCTCTACTAAAAAATACAAAAATTAGCCGGGGAGGGCATGGCTCACACCTGTAATCCTAGCACTTTGGGAGGCTGAGGTGGGCGGATCACCTGAGGTCAGGAGTTCGAGACCAGCCTGACCAATATGGTGAAACCCCATCTTAAACACACACACACACACACACACACACACACACACACACACACACAAACACACACACAAATTAGCCAGGCATGGTGGCACATGCCTGTAGTCCCAGCTACTTGGGAGGCTAAGGCAGAAGACTCACTTGAACCCGGGAGGCAGGGATTGTAGTGAGCCAAGATCATGCCATTGCACTCTAACCTGGGCAACAAAGTGAGACTCCATCTCAAAAAACAAAAAAAGGAAAAAAAAAAAAAAGAAGAAGAAAATTAAAATAAATTGCCAAACCAGGCCAGGCCAGGCATAGTGGCTCATGCCTGTAATCCCGGCACTTTGGGAGGCCGAGGTCAGGAGTTTGAGACCGGCCTGACCAACATGGTGAAACCCCGTCTCTACTAAAAATGCAAAAATTAGCCGGGCATGGTGGCACGCCCCTATAATCCTAGCTACTCAGGAGGCTGAGGCGGGAGAATTGCTTAAAACTGGTAGACAGAGGCTACAGTGAGCCAAGATTGTGCCACTGCACTCCAGCCTAGACAACAGAGCGAGACCCCATCTCAAAAAAGAAAAAGAAATTGCCAAGCTGTCTTCCACTGTCTTCCAGTGTCGCTGGCCATTTTGCCTTCCTGACAACAATGAATGTGAGTTCTTGTTGTCCCACGTCATCACTAGTTTTTGGTGTCAGTATTTTGGATTTTAACTATTCTAACAGGTGCAGTCATATCTCATTGTCTGAATTTGCAGTTCCCTTGAGAACATATGATGCTGAGCATCTTTTCATATGCGGATTTGCCATGTGTATATCATCTTTGGTGAGATGTCTGTAGATCTTTTGCATATTTTTTAATCTTTTGCCATTTTTTTTCTTTTTCTTTTCTTTTTTTTTTTTTTTTTTTTTTTTTTTTTTTGAGACGGAGTCTCACTCTGTCCCCCAGGCTGGAGTGCAGTGGCACAATCTCAGCTCACTGCAACTTCCACCACCTGGTTCAAACTATTCTCCTGCCTCAGCCTCCCAAGTAGCTGGGATTACAGGCATGCACCACCATGCCCGGCTAATTTTGTATTTTCAGTAAAGATGGGGTTTCTCCATGTTGGTCAGGCTGGTCTTGAACTCCCAACCTCAGGTGATCCACCTGCCTCAGCCTCCCAAAGTGCTGTGATTACAGGCGTGAGCCACCACACCCTGCCTTTTGAACATTTTTTAATTAGTTGAGTTTTAAGAATTCTTTGCGGCCAGGTACGGTGGCTCACACCTGTAATCACAGCACTTTGGGAGGCCTAGGCAGGTGTATTCCCTGAGGTCTGCAGTTCGAGACCGGCCTGGCCAACATAATGAAACACCATCTCTATTAAAAATACAAAAAATTAGCTGGGAATGGTAGTGGGTGCCTGTAACCCCAGCTATTTGGGAGGCTGAGGCAGGAGAGTCACTTGAACCTGGGAGGCAGAGGTTGCAGTGAGCCGAAATTGTGCCATTGCACTCAAGCCTGGGCAATAAGAGTGAAACTCCATCTCAAAAAAGAAAACCAGGGCATCTTAATTATAAGACCACAGTACCATGGAGACCTGCTGAACTCAAAGGGCTTCTAAATGGATAGTAAGGTACCAGTTGGAATAATAGGGCATCCTGCAAGAGGCTGGTCTTGAACTCCTGGGCTCAAGCAAGCCTTCTTCCTCGACCTCCCAAAGTGCTGGAATTACAGGTATGAGTCACCATAACCAGCCCCCCACATTCCTTCTGTAACCTCAAGATGACGTGTAAGTTCCCATACCTTGTTGGGGAGTTGGTCTTCATTCTGAAGGCTTCCATGTATACATACTAAATAAATTCATTTTCTCTTATTAATTTCATGAGTTGATTTTTTTCAGCAAACTTCAGATACACGGTCTTTCCTCTGTGTGCACACATTCCTGGTGTCTCTTTGCACACCCTAATCTCCTCTTCTTATACGACACCAGTCAGATTGGATTGGATTAGAGCCACCCTAACAACCTCATTTTCACTTAATCACCTCTTTAAAGACCTTATTTTTGTCTGGGTGCAGTGGCTCACACCTGTAATCCCAGCACTTTGGGAGGCCAAGGTTGGCAGATCACTTGAGCCCAGGAGTTTGAGATCAGCCTGGACAACATAGCAAAACCCTGTCTCTACAAAAAATACAAAATTAGCAGGGTGTGGTGGCACATGCCTGTAGTCCCAGCTACTCGGGAGGCTGAGGTGGGAAGATCACTTGAGCCTGGGAGGCAGAGGTTGCAGTGAGCTGAGATAGCACTACCACACTCCAGCCTGGCTAACAGAGCCAGACCCTGTCTCAAAAATAACAACAACAAAACAAACAAACAAAAAAACTATCTCCAAATACTGTCACTTTCTGCATGTAAATTTGGCATGAGGGACATATAACATGTCAAGATTTGGAACTTTGAGCTGATTGATACTGTAATAAGATGAGACTTCTTGGGGCCTTGGGAGGTGAGTATATATATATTTTTTTCTTTCTTTCTTTTTTTTTTTTTGAGACAGAGTCTCACTCTGTTGCCAGGCTGGAGTGCAGTGGCACGATCTTGGCTCACTGCAACCTCCGCCTCCTGGGTTCAGGCAGTTCTCCTACCTCAGCCTTCTGAGTAGCTGGGACTACAGGCACGCACCACCACTCCCAGCTAATTTTTGTATTTTTTTCTTTAGCAGAGATGGGGTTTCACATGTTGGCCAGGCTGGTCTCAAACTCCTGACAACAGGTGATCCACCCACCTCAGCCTACCAAAGTACTGGGATTACAGGCATGAACCACTGCACCTGGCTAGAAATGAAACTTAATTCCCCTCCCCTATGTGTGAGATGGACTTTATAATTTCCTTTGAACAAATAGAATATGGTGGAACTAACAGTGTATTCGTGCATTTCTTCTTAGACTAGGACATGAAAGGCATTGGACTTCCCCCTCATTGCTGTCCCTTAGCTCACTCTGGGAGAAGTTAGATCTAAACACTCAAGAAGTGTTTAGATCTAACTTCTCCCAGAGTGAGCTAAGAGACAGCTCATTAAGAGCTGCTGGCTCTTAGAATTACATGTGGCAAAGAACAAAGGTTTCCTGCAACAGCCATGAGGGAACCTTCTTGGAAGTAGATCTTCCAGCCCCAGTCAAACATTCAGATGACTGCAGCCCAGGTAACATCCTGACTGTAACCTCATGAGAGACTCTGAGCAAGAACCATTCAGATCCAGCAATCCCACTATGGGGTACATATCCAAAGGAAAGAGAATCAGCATGCTCAGGCGATAACTGAACTCTCATGATTATTGTAGCATTATTCACAATAGCCAAGATGAGCCCGGGCACCGTGACTGACACCTGTAATCCCAGCACTTTGGGAGGTCGAGGCGGGCAGATCACCTGAGGTCGGGAGTTCAAGACCAGCCTGACCAACATAGAGAAACCCTGTCGCTACGAAAAATACAAACTTAGCTGGTCATGGTGGTACATGCCTGTAATCCCAGCTAATTGGGAGGATGAGGCAAGAGAATTACTTTAACCTGGGAGGCAGAGGTTTCAGTGAGTCTAGATCGCACCATTGCACTCCAGCCTGGGCAACAAGAGCGAAACTCTGTCTGAAAAAAAAAATGAATAAGTAGAAGTCAGTCATACACATTAGGTTGAACCACATAAAATTGCCAACATTTAACTGCTAACACAACATATATAGTTCAACCTAATACATATATACATGTATTAGGTTATTATAACCTAATATTATATATATATAATTATATATTATATATATATATGTATTTTTGAGACAGAGTCTTGCTCTGTCATCCAGGCTGGAGTGCAGTGGCATGATCATGGCTCACTGCAACCTCCGTCTTCCAGGTTCAAGTGATTCTCATGCCTCAGCCACCCAAGTAGCTGAGACTACAGGCATGTGCCACCACGCCTGACTAATTTTTGTATTTTTAGTAGAGAAAGAGTTTCACCATGTTGGCCAGGCTGGTCTTGAACTCCTGGTCTCGTGATCCACCCACCTCGGCTTCCCAAAGTGCTGGGATTACAGGCATGAGCCACCTCACGCAGCCCAACCTAATCCATATGTTGTTAACATACCTGATCTACTCACAATTTGTCCATGCACTCCTGTAGCTGGCTGGTATCATGGTTTCATCTGGAGGGATGGACATGACCAAGTTCAGCTATGGATGCTCTGCTGAGAGGCTGGACTCTCTGGGCAACATGTCCAAGCCCTGATGGGCATTGCCAGCTTGCCTAAATTGGCCTTAAAACCTAAATGTAAAACTTATCTTTTGGTCTTAGGAGCTAACTCTAATGCTTTCCTTTCTTGCTGTGTTTTTTTGTTTGTTTATTTTGTGGTTGTTTTTGTTTTGTGAGATGACGTCTCGCTCGTCGCCCAGGCTGGGGTGCTGTGGCACAATCTCAGCTCACTGCAACCTCCGCCTCCCAGGTTCAAGTGATTCTCGTACCTCAGCCTCTCAAACAGCTGGGACTACAGGCACATGCCAGCACACCTGGCTAATTTTTGTATTTTTAAGAAAGATGGGGTTTCGCCATGTTGGCCAGGCTGATCTCAAACTCCTGGGCTCAAGCGATTCTCCCGCCTCAGCCTCCCAAAGTGCTGGGATTACAGGCATGAGCCACTGAGCCCGGCCTCTTGCCATGTTTTATTCTTGCTGTTACATGGTAGAGGGTATGGGAGGCTTGGATGGGAAGCTATAGCAGCCAGGGTGGATGGTGGTAGTGGTGGTTTCCAGGGCACAGGCTCTATGCGTTCTCGGTCATCAGAGCTGGACACAGAGGATGGGACTGCGGCTCAGGATACACACCTGGGCTGACCACACTCCTATCGTGTGCTCATTGTTTAATCTGCCTCTTACCTTTGGGCCATTTGGCTTTTGAATCATTCACTATGCCTAAGCCAACAAGGTGGTAAGTGATATCTCTCTCCTAATCAGCTATACTTCCTCCACCCACTAACTAGCAAATGGTGGGTTAGGGGTAACAGAAGTAAAAAGAGGCTTAGCTCTCCGGAGGTGTTTGCCCATGTATAAGTATGCTCATGTATAAGTAGAGGTTAGGCAGGTTTAGGGTCCAACGGGTGCCGAAAGGCTCCTGGGCAGGAAGAACTGGAAGACAAACTTGTTCTTTCTCCCTTCCTCTCCCTCCTCCTCCAGCTTGCCTCAACAACAGCCCGATGTGAGAAAGAAGAGATGGACAATTTATTCCACATCACTCAAGCTCAATCAAGGCAGAGAGAAAGCAGAGGAGTGCAAAGCTGGCCCGACGTCCTCCCTTTCTCACTCCTTGCAATGATGAGAACCAACCTATTTAAGGGCTGAGGGGAAGATGAGGAGACTGGGTCAGATGAATGGACAGAACTTGGTGCCAGGAGTTCAGAAAAGGTCACAGGTGTGTATCCTTCTGCTCAGGATCCAGGACTCCCTCCTGGATGATGGGGGTGTCTGTGATCATCTGCACACTTGGAGAGTCTTCTACTGAGCCGAAACTGCTGCTGCAGGACACGGCACCACTTGGGTGGCTCAGAATCAGACTCCAGAAAAGTTTATGGTTGAAGTAGCAAAGGATCGCTGGGAAAGGACAGGGACAGTGGAGAGGAAAGTTGTGACTAGGAGCTAAAGTGACAAGCAGGGTGAGGCCCAAGGAAAGATAAGACCCTAAGAATCTAGCCTTGGGGATTGCCACACTCTTCCCTCCACACTTTCCCTGCCCTCACCCACCCATGTCCCTTCCTTCCCCCAGGGCCCTCTGGCCACTGACTGCAGGTGACATATAGGATGAACACCAGCCAACCAATGAAATAGCTCCAGCCAATGGGGATGGATACATTCCTCTCCACCTCGAAGATCCAGATGTTAATGGGAAACAGCATGAGGGTGGAGAAGATGAAGGTGACTAGGAGACAGAAGCAGAGAGGTCTCATTGTCATGTGAGAATCCCATGGTGGGTGGATGAGGGGGGTTCTTCCTCATCTGCTGTGCTACGGCCACAAACCACATCACCACACACAGGATGGCCAGCCCCTGAGGTTCCAGGACTCAATCCCTCCACTTCTACCTCTCCTGTGACCAGGAAATGATCACAGTTACAACTCAATTCTCGGTTCTGTTCTCTCACCACCCACAAAACACCCACACCACCCCCAAAGAAAAGGGAGAGGGCGGTGCATGGTGGCTCACACCTGTAATCCCAGCACTGTGAGAGCCTGAGGTGGGTGAATCACAATGTCGGGAGTTTGAGACCAGCCTGATCAACATAGTGAAACTCCATCTCTACTAAAAATAAAAAATAAAAAAATTAGCTGGGCATGGTGGCAGGTGCCGGTAATCCCAGCTACTCAGGAGGTTGAGGCAGAAGAATTGCTTGAACCCGGAAGGCAGAGGTTTCAGTGAGCTGAGATCGCACCACTGAACTCCAGCCTGGACAACAGAGCAAGACTCCGTCTCAGAAGAAAAAGGAAGAAGAAGAGGGAGAAGGGCCTAGGAAGATGTGGGTTAGGAGAACAAAGGACCTTTTCCAGAGCTAGGAGGCACCTTCACAGAAGCTCAAGATGGTCCTGACCAAGCCGAAGGACGGCGGTTTCTGAATAGCAGGCAGATAGGATAGGTGCAACCAGATGGTGAGGACGAGGCCCAGCCCCAGAGTCAGTTTGAAGCTTAACTTGGCCAGCTTAAACATGGGCTGATTTGTCCACATCTTTAAACTGTCTGGGGAAAATAACAAACAAACAAGATCAACTAAAGATTTACAAGATAGAGGCCGGGCGTGGTGGCTCACGCCTGTAATCCAAGCACTTTGGAGGCCAAGGCGGGCGGATCACCTGAGGTCGAGAGTTCAAGACCAGCCTGGCCAACATGGGAAACCCTGTCTCTACTAAAAATACAAAAATTAGCTGGGTGTGATGGCGGGCACCTGTAATCTCACCTACTCGGGAGGCTGAGGCAGGGAAATCACTTGAACCCAGGAGACAGAGGTTGCAGTGAGCTGAGATAGTGCCATTGCACTACAGCCTAGGTGACAGACCAAAACTCCATCTCAAAAAAAAAAAAAAAAAAAAAATAGCCAGGCGAGGTGGCTCATGCCTGTAATCCTAGCACTTTGGGAGGCTGAGGTGGGTGGATCACCTGAGGTCAGGAGTTCAAGACCAGCTTGGCCATCATGGTGAAACCTCATCTTTAAAAAAAAAAAAAAAAGATGCTTCTAGACCTATAACTAGACTAAAAGAAAAGAAAAAATAAATAAAATAATCAAGTAAAAAATAAATCTATTAAGTTGAATATTATCTTATAATAAGGAAAGTTTTTTACATATTTTAAACATGAAAGTTTAAATAATATATATTAAACGATAAAAATATAGACATGTGCCATGCAATAATATTTTGGCCAATGATGGACCACATATACAACAGTGATTCCATAAGATTAATGGAGCAAATATAGAAACCTGATATCTGGGAGAGAGATCCAAGATGGCCGATTAGCAACAGCTCAGGAATGTAGCTCCCAGTGAAAGCACAGAGAACAAGTGGACGCCGCACTTTCCGACGAATTTTTGTTGCCCACAGACCGGGAGATTCCCGGCAGAGGAGCCACACGGG